>JASKGM010067947.1:0-16582 GCA_034509205.1 Ceratonia siliqua
TTAATTCAAAGTTGTGCACATTCATTTTCTCAAGAGGAGGAGGAGGAGGAGGAGGAGGAAGAGGGGGGGGGGGGGGAGGGAGGGGACTGGAAGAAGCCAACTTGAATAAATTGGAAAGACCAGAATATGTCTAAAGGGAATTGAATTTGTCTAGATTTCTATAATTAATACATATTATTTGTCAAATGATCCACAATTGTTAGACCCATTACTTTTATTGCAGTGATTCAACATGAACGCTTCCTCTTCTTGGTGTCCACACCAAAATTTTTAGCTTGTTATGTGTATTTGATATTAGTTATTGATCGATTCTCAGATAGGTTTTATTTTAGCACTCTTGCCCTCCACCCCTCGAGAGTGGTTTTTCTTTTCCATCTTGAGAGGAGCATGTTTAATATTACTTCTTTCTATTGAACTTAAATACTTAACTGATTTTGCTGGTAAATATTTTGATTGCCCAACTGGTGCACTCACCTGATTGGTACAGAGAAATAGTCACTGGCGTGTCCAAAGTTTTGTTGGGCAGCCTCAACCTGTAAACAATGGTTCGGGTCCAGTATCACCTTTTCCTGGGAAGTTTGATGAAGGCAACATTAGTGTCTCTCCAACTATGCTTAGAGGCTGCCAGAATATGATAGATCCTGACCAGAGCAGGGATATTGTGAGCAGAACAGCAGAGAGGCAACCTGACTTAGCTAGCAGGGGAGTACCTCTGCCAATGCCCATGCATGCAAACGTGTCTGTTCCTGGCAGAAGTGACAGTGTACTTGCCCATCCTCTACAGGGGCCTGTTTCTGATGCACAATTAACTGAATGTCCAGCCACTAGTGAACCACAATACCAACAGGATGAGCTGACAATTGAAGGAGGAACAATTAGCATCTCAAATGTATATTCCCAAGGGTGGGTGGTTACAAAAATTATAGCGTTTTTTTATTTCTGTAAATATCTAATATCGTTGGGTTTCTTCGGTTTAAATATTTGGTATATCCCTTTTTCTTTAATGATTTGCTTGTTATATCTTGCAAAGTTAAATCATGCTAGCTTCCTTCTTTTTAATTTCTCTATTTTTAATCTGCCACACATTGCTTTACTTGTGGTATGCTTGTCAATGTAAAATGTTCATTAAAGTCTCAGACTCAATAATATTATGACATCTGCAAGTGTAGAGATGACGTCTATGTGTGCTGATTTCAGTTTATGTACTCTGCTAAATCTCATTTTTTTAAGTTCTGCAGTCTTTGATATGATCAAGGGGAGAAGTTGAGCCTGTGACTTTTTCATCTTGGTTTGGGGGAGTAAGAGCTTTGCTAAATTGATCATAGCATTGATCTTAATCTGTATTCAATTGGCTGAGCTGATGAACCTTGCTTTTTCAAAGAAAAAATGAAACATCCAATGACTACTAGTTGCTGTTAAAGAATTAACTAAACTCCATTTGTATCTCTGTTTTATTTTGCTAAATGGAGGCTGGATCTAGTTGGGGGTCATGTGCTTTACTTCTCGTGAAGTGTGAAATGTAGTTGATATTTGAAACCTTCAGTTGTTCAGGATATAAAATCTAAAACCCATTGGCATATGTGTAAGTTGATGGGTATTTGCACCACGATGTTGCTCATAGTATTGTTTAGATTTCCCGTGATCCAGAGTAAATGCGTATAAACTGGAGTTATTGATTCCAATGCATGTCTTCTATTGATTCTGAGCCGATATGTAATTGGTTGAATGTGCTGGCATATGGTAGTGCATTTTCTGTTGATAAACTGGCTTACATTAACTTCTTAACCCCGTTGTCAATTAGCATGAGCCTGTAGCTTGTTCTAAAGTTTCAGTCTCTTTGATGAGCAGGTTGTTGAACAATCTAACTCAAGCTCTACAGAGTGCTGGTTTAGATCTGTCACAGGCTAGCATCTCAGTTCAGATTAATCTTGGGAAACGGGCAAACAAAGGACCAAGCCTTGGGACTTCTACTCCCAAGGTATTACAACACACATGAAAATAGAATGAATATTTGATGCTCAGTATATGGAAATGTTTTACACTATTACCATTTTCACATATTAAAAAATTGTTGAAGACCAATATTATGTTATGCAGAATCATGATAATCCCCCTTCGAGCAATCAAGCAATTGCACAATTTAGAGATGCGGGCAGTGGCGAAGACTCAGATCAAGCTCAGAAACAGTTGAAAATATAAAGTGACTCATGTGGCTTCTTCTTTTTTGCCTCCACTTTCATCCAGCCATTCTCACTCCTTCCTGATGCGGCATATGCCTTCTGGTTACTCTACGTCTATCTCCATTGGTTTATGTCTCTTCACCGATTCATGAAGGTCATTTTAGAACTGTAAACCTTAAACTCACGATTATTTGTGATCTTGAGGTTTCTTCCGTTGTAGGCATGTTATCTTCTGTTTTGTGATTGTATGGTACATATCAAAGTGTTAGACTTTTGCGGGTTGCAGTTTCCTGATAAATTACTAGGTTGTTTTATCTTAGTCCATCTGTAAGGTGCAATTATCTCGGGTTGGTAAGGGGGAATTATTTCAATGCAGTCTTTCATAAAGTCACTGGGTTAGAAAGCAGATGCTTGCTGCTTCTGGTTTTTATCCAAGGGAAAGGGAAGGATGATGATTTGTAGCTTGTAGACAAGTATTCGATTTGAAGAGATCAATTTATGTTGCTGATAATAACCAATCAGCAAAATGGCAAGTAAATCCCTTCTGAATAATACTTACTGAGATGGAGTCACTACAAGTAATTCATCTCAGGTCAGAAAATAGAATTCTGGTATTCTGGTTTGAATTTATTTTCAAGATATTAATTTAATTGGCATACCCCACCTTTGGGATTGAGAAATGCGCTTCGTTCTAATTAACATAATTTATAAAAGCTGCTTATTTATTTATTTTCATTAAATTTTAGTTTGTTTTCTGCCTTTATCTCCCATGGATGTACCCAGAAGTACAAGCATCATTTCAAAGAATTGAAAATATATTGCACGGTGGCCATAACCAAAGGACACAAATAATAAAACTTGGTTATAATTAAAAGCCGTTTTAATTAATTAAAGAGTAACCCCTTCCAGCTAAGTTAGACTTATATTTGAAATTCTGGACATAAGAATCTTCTATACTGTTTTTATTTGCAAATCCTGGATATAAATATGATTCTGTAATTGTGTTGGACTTTGATGACATGAAAAATCAAGAGCATCAGGAGGGGAAGAAGAAGCAGGATGAAGAAAACACATTGGTTTGTGGGGTTGATATTGATATACATAGTTTTGGTGTTGAAGTTATTAGAGGGCATTGAGAGCATTAATAAAACGTGTGCCGGTGGTGGCTCCACTATCAGCTGCTATTCCACCCTCTCCTGGAAAATAATTCTCTCTTTTCCCACAATATGGTAATGCCACAGAATGTTTTATTTACTCCAAACAGAGGAAGGACAAAACTGTGAGGGAATAGAAAAATAAAATAAAAGATGTAAGTGACTGATTAGTTACAATTTACGTCTAACACCGTGTTACGTGTTCAATTTTTTTAGCATGTATGTCATATTAACAAAAACCATTAATATACGGTGTTATTTTTTAAGATTAAGTTAATGTATTTTTTAAATAATAAAGATAAAAATAAATTAAATTAAACGTAATGAATAAAAATAAAATAGAGTACAAACAAACTAAAATAATACTTGTACCATATTTTTAATACAAGCATAGGAGTTCAAGGATGATGGTTATAACAGCATGGCTGGTGGTAATAGCTGTCTCATTTATTTTTAATTTTTTGGGTCAAATGCTGTCTATTATGTTTGAAAGGGATCCGAATCTCAGCTTTTTCGGTTGAGATTATTTTTTTCATTTTCTATAAATTTGAGCCATTCAAAAATGGCTCAGATGTTATTTTATTTTTTTTTAGACAAAAAAAATTATCCTTATGTGTAAAGAATCCCAACCTAAAATGTTAGGATCCGCACACGCTAGAAAGATGTCATTTTCCAAAAATTAAGAGATAATTTCATGTGTCTCCAAGACACTTGTTCAAAAGAGTATTTCATGACTTTTATCTTTTTAATATCTTAAAATAATTTTTATATAGTATTTAAATTACATTAAAGATAAATATAATATTTTTGAAGGGAATTGGAAATAAATTTCTCAATTATATCCTCGGAAAAGCCCAAAAAATAGGAAAATACCAGCTCTTGGACTGGATTACAATCAGCGATGCTTGAAATATAGTTTTGGGCTACGGAACTGTCGACTTGTTGCAAGCTTTGAGAAATAGGATTTTCTGGCTGGTAAAAAGGTAACAGAACTAGGATTATTTTTAATATCTCGGGTTTTTCCAATTCTAAATGCTGATTTATTGAAGGAATGAAAAATATCAAAGAAAATGATTGAAATGGATCCATGGTTCATGTTAAGAGAAGGGACTCAATTTAATTCTGTTGTAAAGTGTTAAAGTATTTTATAAACAAGATTAATCATGCTAATAAGTTGTTTTATAAACATTAACTTCTAAAAGTATTATGGGTTTTGTGAACTTATTTTTTAGCATGACTTACGCATGAAAGTTTCAGTGTTCATTAGCTGATATGTTATGTTACTTGGAAAAGGTTTTGTGGACAAGTATCCGTCTGGTTTTTTTTTTTTGCCTCTAATCTCCAATTAACATTCTCGGTTTTAATATTCAATCTTTTCTCATTATTTGGTGGTATGATATTAGTCTTTATCAATTCAAACTGATGAAAAGCATTAAATATTTTTAAATTCATCAAAATTAGAATGTGATTGCATCAGTGATGGATGGCCGTAATTATTACATGTTATTGTCATAATTAAACCCATTATTATCACTATTCCTCACTGATGAGTTGATGAGAATGACTGCAATATATACAGAGATTTGAACTTAAGATCTTCTGCAAATTACTCAAATTCTTCACTTTTATATCACATCTGTGCCACTTATGAAAATGCATTTCATCAACCAGATATGCATTATGTGAAATAATGAAATATTTGTAACAAGTTTTCGTTCAAATTTCTGAATATTTAGTTCTTTTGCCGCCATAGCAGTTTGAAATATATTCAAACAGCAGAAACAAATATGTAAAAAGGAGTGAAGGACAGATCAAACATATTCAACTACTGGTATTGCAGTCAAATGATATAAATAGTTTTTACACATTTTTTGGGCTACATGCTAAGAAGCATAAAATACAGACACGAGTATCTTGACATAATAAAATATAAGTATAATTTGAAATATCATGTCATATTTAATATGAATGCTCGATGCGTGTCAAACATAAACACAACTTATTTTTTGAAGTGTCTATGCTTCATAGACTACATGTACACATGGTTATTGGTTGCTAAGGAAAACCCATTTTACTTGACTATACAGTATGGATTTACAAACCTCGAAGCCTACCAAAAAACCCCAATACAGAGGTTATTTTCGTTCTGTTGAATGAATCAAAAGTAGTGTTTAGAGCATAGCCTCAACAATATAGACCAGAAAATTTGTATTCGATGAAAAAAATTCTGTAGCTGCAACAGTTAATGTTAACTGTTTGTTGATTTTGGACCCTTTTGTGGCAGACATTCCTGTGGATTAGTATAGAAATAATCCTCCACCTTGGGTTGTGCAGGAAACACTGATCTCTCAGTTGGGCCACCTCTTCTATTAGCTTGAACTTCCTTCACAGCTTTGGAAAATTCATTCCAGCTAATTGTCCCATTCTTGTACTGATCTATTAGACGGACTAAAATATATCTATTTGGAGTGATAGTGGTTCTGAACCCCAAGTATCTGCAGAGTAATTGCTGCTATATGAATCTGGTTGAAAGGCTAATACATTTCATTTATCAGTGTCATTATAATGGTACATCACCTTCTGTGGCCTTCAACAACTTTAGCCATGTTGCCAATATAGGTAGGCACAAAGATATCACTTTCTAATGAGACAACGTAATCCAATGCAGCCATCCTATTTGAATGGTTCTGGAAGGGCTCAAAGTAAGAGGGTTCTAATAATGTTTCCTTTTTTACCTGTTTCATACGAGGCAAAGTATATGTTAGCAAAGAATTTTTAGTTAATTAACAATACCTCATAAAATTTTACTTTTCTGTCGCCATTCTAAGGCATTAGAAAAGAAAGTGAATGTTACAAAACACTATTCTGTAATACTGTTTTTGTGGAGACACTTGAACAGAATTAACTCAATCATTGTATACCAAATTTCTTTTCAAATGTGAAGTTTTATAGAAGTTTATAATTTACCAAATTTGGAAACGCTTTTCTTAGAGGTGCCATTCTTCTTTCTCCCCCATATATACCTCCAGCGGCTATATAGATTTGCATTTCAGGGTCAATGTCTAATGCCCTCAGAGTCAGAGCGGTTTCCTCTGGGGTTAAAGGGCATAAACCAACTAGCCTTTTCATTTGGGAGTCTATTACCTTCTCTTTCCACCGTGGATATGCATACCTGGTATTTTTCAACATTTTACAGAACTCAGAAAAGTAAATCAACAAGCCCTTATTACGACACAATTCTTTAGTTAAGTTTAAGCTCACTTCATTTTTGTCAATGCTTCCATTTCTGTTTCATTGCAACCTTCATAGCAACCAGAGAATGCTAACATGTCCATTTCGTATCTGAGGTGAAGAACTAAGAAAGGCCTTTTTCCTCATAATCTTAACTATCTTCTTCCCAACTTCTTCTATTGGAGGAGTGAATCGCAGAGCCTTGTAATTAACCCTGCAACGCAGCTTTAGAATTTCCTCAGGAATACCATTGTTGGCAATCCTAGCACCAGTTTTGGTAAAATGCACCACATGATACTTTTTTATGCGAGGAAGAATCTGCATTATGTACACAGGATGCACATAAAATTTGTCATGCTCATAGACAATGACGGACTCATAAATTTTGAGTAGTAGGGAAAATTTATTAAGAAAAAAAGAGAAATTATGATAGTAGTTACTCTTACCAAATCATCAATTACACTCAATAATGCTTATACAAAATATATAATCACATCATTCTCATTAGCAAAAAAGATACAAATTACAATTATTTATGACGTATTTTCATATTTTGAAAATGTTATATAATTTTTTTATTTTTAACACTATAAAAAATATCTCTCTATGTATTGATCAAATAATGTTCATCTCCTATACTATTGTGTATTCCATTTCTAGCAATTTTTTTCATTTTCAACAATATTAAAACTATCTCTTTCTATTTTTTCATCTACTAAGAGTTGTTTTTTTTATGGATGGTCCTAATGGTGTTGGTGAATTTTTTACTTCAATAAGTTCTTGAGATTCAGATATTAATTTTATTTTAAAATATTTCTCTATTTCTATTATATTAAAATAAAAAATACAATTACACATTAAATAAATGTATGGAATTAAATCAATTGATTGCATAATATATTGCAAACTTGCAGTATTTGAAAAATTAAAATAATTACAAAGTTTTATACTTTACAGCATTCAATCTCGAAATCACACAAATCACAATAAGAAAATAATGCAATATCAAGAAAAGTGGCGAATCTATTACAATAAGTTAATAACACAATAAAACAATGAAGATTGAAACAAGTTTATTTTTTGTAATTTTTAAAGGATATGATTAAAAAGTTCTAAATTTAGTATTAGTTGAACTTTCCAATCCCTTCCAAAAAAAAAAATCTTGAATACCTAAGTTTCATTTTTTTCAAAAAATAAAGGTGTTATTTCTTTTATTATCTTCATTTACAGGATATGAAAGGCCCTTCAAATTGCTTTCAAATTGTGTTGAAAACTTATTTATTTGAGTTAGTAGTGGGGTAAAAAAAAATTTCATGAAGTCAAAATTTATTTTATATATATATATATATATATATATATATATATATATATATATATTAATAATTATAAAAAAATTGTTTTGCAGGCATTTGCCCCCACCCCCATTACAAAGTGGGTCCACCTGTGCTCAAGTGAGTCCGCGAGTGCTCAAAAAAGTGTGCTTTATGCAAAAATTGAGCTTAATTAGAGGCTTTAAACATGGACATTTCAAAAAAAGTTGTGTTCGTATCTAATATTTGTTGAACATTTGTATAGTTATAATAAGATATTTTAAATTTTATCGTGTTATGATGTTATTCGTGTTTATGTCATGGTTAGTGTCTATACTTCTTAATCTAGAAGGATAAGAGAGCTTACAATATTATAATAGTATGACATGTTAGACCAACTTACAGGTGTCATGGAATAGAGGTATCTTGTCTCCACCCTGTTCTTCAACTCAGAAGGCAGTTGCTGAAGTATTTGAACTTCGTCTCTCGAAGACTGAATGAAATAATCTACATCAAATATCTCTTCGAACTGACTGCAAAATCAAAACAAGGAAACTTAACAGTAAGAACCCATAAACAACTATGCGAGTGCTTATCTGCATAAAAACACAGAAAAAATGATCCATTTTGAGCCTACCTACGGTCATTCGAAAAGAAGGTATTGTCCAACTCAGGAACTATAAAGGTGAGATTCAAATATCTAGCGATGGCTACCATGTCACTTATCTGCAGCAGAAAATTTTCAGTAAACAGTGCAAATGATTAAAAGGGACTAAGAATTTTGTTGAGATTCTTACACCAGCTCGCATTTGGTTCAATCCTCCATTGGAAGAGACCATCAAATACCCATTGTCCTGGTAAACCCCTGAAGATCAATATATTATAGAGTACCCTGAAAATGAACTAGGTGCTAGTTTAAGAATTAAAGCAAGCACATGGTAGTCTTACTTTCTGGTAGACCAAAAAGGTCTTCATAAGAATAACGGAACGTTAAAATCCTTAGCCTTATTGTGTCACTAAGTGTTGAGAACTCCAACAAAAGGGCACCTAGCAACAACATGGTGGTGGCTGCAAGCAGTGCTAGTTTTAGATTTTCAGCTTTGATCCATTCAATAACCGAGCTATTGAGCTTCTCACCTTTGACCATTATCAACCTATCCAAAATCTCAAATTTAATACCTCCAACAATATTGTGAGATTTGTTCAGAACTTCTGTAAATTTAGGCTCTCCATGACCAACCTTGTTTTTCTCCATCTATAGAATTCTCTGCTTTATGACAATGTAAAACCCACAAGCAGAGTCTTGGATCAAAATGCATACACGGAAGAATAGCTAAGAATTGATAAACAAATGTAGTTTCTTTGCATTTAAGCTTCGATTAGGCTGTTGGTAGCAAAGTTGGTCACCTCACCAGATTTTGGATAGCTATCCTCAAGCTGGTTTTAGGAGCCACCGGCATGCATACTTTTGATTGATGCATATTTATATCTCGTTAGCTTTAAACCATTCAAAAACTTAACACATTCTTATCTCTTTCTCTCTTAAATTATCTTTGGCGAAAATTTTATATACACTTCTTCAAAGTGAAAAAAGCTAATAAGATTTCGTTAAAATGAGTTTGGCAGTTAAATTATTCATTCACTTCATCCATTAGTCACAGTACAAAGTTAATAATAAAAGTTTTTAATTTTAATATAATGGGACATTTGAATTATGTGTGGTCTACATTTTAACATTTTTTGTGTCTAAAGTTCTTGAATGGGTTCAGTTCATATAAAATTTCTCTGACACTCAGTTCATTGAATTACCTAGGTCCGGTCTTGAAAATAGTTGAACTTGGTGAGTAAGAAAAATAGGGTTTAAAAAAATTTGAAAATGACTAGATTAATATACCATTAAAAAGCATTTAATTAACTTTTCAAAGTTTAATATTTCTGAACTGATTTGAAAATGATATTCTTTAATCTATTAAAAGAGAAAATAGTCGGTTTAAATGAATGAAGGGTCTGAGTCCTTGTTATTATATATGCTAACATCATGAAATTATGGTGCAATTAATTATTGATGCTCAATAATAATTAATAGAAAAGAGAAGTTTGAAAGCTGATTACATTACTGTGAATAAGATTATAATGGCAGAGTAATTAAAGAATAGACTCATGCTCTTTTCCTTTTGTACCTATCACTAATTTATAACTAAATATTGAAAATGATAAAAATGGAGAGATGGATTCAAAGGATAAAAGATAGAGAGAGAGAATGTTATGATCGCGACCTACTCTTACCTTTAACATAAAGGCATGTTAAGGATAAACATGCTTCTTTTTCTTTTAATTAATTTCTTGGTAAGATTAAATAATTCATGTTTTTGTTATCAATAATCTTTTAGAGTAAAACTCACTTTCAAAAATTAACTTATAAGGAGATACTCATGCACGAATGGTTCTCAATGTTCTAGACTCTTCTCGGTACTAAATAGTCCTTTTCCCCTCTTTTATTCTCTGTGAACGGTTTCGTTTCAGACCTTATCAAACACTAGGTAACATTTTTTTGAAGGGTTTTACTACTGTACAGTCACAAATGTAACTGTATATGTGACTGTAAAGTAACTATAAAATTTTTTAAAAATAAGTTTTATTAGTTTTTAAAAATTTTAAAATTTTAAATTTTTTTATAATAATAAATTAATGATAAATTTTTAAAAAATTTAAAAAAATAATAAAAACAATAAGAAAAATTTTTAAAAATTTTTTAAAAAAATCATACATTTAAAAAAAATAAATATTTAAAAGAAATAAAAAAAATTCAAAAAAAAATATAAAATCATTTCAAAAAATTTTAAAAAAATTACTATAAATAAAAAATTAATAAATAATATAAACAAAAAAATTAATAAATTAAATTAAATTAATTAAATTAAATAAAAATAAAAAATAAATTTGGGAGACTTAGCTTAGTCTCTCTTTTTTGAATTATACTAGCTTTTAATGAAAGCACCAATGTTACTTTTAGCCTTTAGGGGTGAGTACCAAGGGGTAATTAAACCTACATGCTAGGTGAGTTCGTTCTTGGCGCGCCAGTGGTACATACCATTTTCTTTCCATGTATTGGTAAATGGATAATATAATGAAGTTATCTTGCTTGGATGCATAATATTATTCTTTTATATGACAACAAGAAAAACAAAAATTCTTCCTTGAACTTGTTATTATCGATCACTATGTTAATCTTTTAAAGTTATTACAATACTTATATTAATTAAATAGCTCTTATGAAATCAAATCTTGATTTGTTTTCATGTGATACTGAATAAATTAAATTTTTTTGTGATCTTGATTTCTTTGCACTTATTTTTATATATCACTCAAATTCAAATTTAGTGGTTAAGGAATTATACTCTTTATTTTGACTAGTCAAGTTAAACTTTGGGACTAATACCTAAAAAAATTTAATCTCAATTGATAAACAAGTCAAACTCGAAGATATTCTTAGCGTTAAAGTAATAAAAAAACCGACAAATATGTGTACAAGGGATTGAGTGATGCGTCAATACACTGAATAGATGACTTTCAATCTTAATTTTGTTATTTTTTTAAAATTTAACGTACAAAGGATTTTTTTTTTTTAATTTTAGCTTAAAATTAATGTCTAACTTTGACTGACTGTAACCCAGAAAAAGAAAAACTTGATAAATGTCCAAGAGCTATTTTGTATTACACTTTTCTTGCAGGCATATTTTTAATTTTTAATTTTTAATTTTTAATTTTTTTCTCCAGTATAATTAATGATTTTGTTTCAGTATTAAGGGCCAAATTATATGGAATCCTGTAAAATAAACAATTTACCTTTTATCAAATTCATATGCTTCATTTCATTCTTTAGAAATTAAGCATATGTAAAACTTTAACGATCACTGGGGCTCAGGTGGTTAAGGTGAGTAAAAATTTAAATAAAAGCTATATATATTCAAATTGTAATAACAATTCTTCAAACATATATATAACTCTATCAGTTTTAAGCTTTAACTAGTTCACAATATATTGCCATACCAGAAATTTAAATCTAATTACAAAATTATGAATATATAGTACACAGTTAATTTCACATATTGCCATGCCTTTGCATCGTTATAATTCATGCAAAAAAAAGAAAATTCAATAACGGAAACACAAATACAACGAAAGTCTCTAATTTCTAATTGATCTGTGAATTAATCTCTTCTAAACTCAAAATTTCATGCTAAACTTGATTTGCCATCGAGTTTTGAGTTTTATTTTGCATAGAATTTGATATAAAACTCAAATTTGTGACCCATAATCAGAGTGATATAAATCTTAGGGTTCATCAACTGGTGACAAGCACTCGTGTGGGTTTGTGTAGAAGCAGTCCTCTTCCTTGGGTTTCCCAGGCACCACTGTTCTTGTAGCTGGGTTCCCTACACGGTCTGCATGAACTTCCTTCACTGCATTGGAGAATTGGCCCCACCTTAAACTCCCATTTTGGTACTGGTCTATCAGATAAACCACAACTTTTCTGTCTAAAAGAATTGTTTTCCTGAATCCCAAGTACCTGAAAGTACAAATTTATGTATAATAGTCAAGAACATGCATGCTTGGTACGTAGTTAATCATTTTCGAGTGATCTTATAAAGAGCTTGATTCAAGAGATAGAGATATCTCACAGTTAAGATGCACTTGAACATTCTCAACTTAATAAATTATTAAAAAAAGTGCACCTTCTGTGGCCTTCAACCAGTTTTGCCATGTGCCCTCCGTAAGTGGGAACAATTATATCACTTTCTATGGAAACATAATAATCCCGTGCGGCCATCTGGTTTGAATGGTTCCGGAAAGGATCGAGCTCTGAGGCATCCAACAATGTCTCCTTTTTAACATATTGAGGTATAAATAATGGAGATAAGCAAGTGATCATTTTGTTTGCCGTGTTTCAGAAAAATGTTATTTGGGGTTCTCACAAGTTTCAATATTTACTAACCAAATTTGGAAAGGCTTCTTTGATGCTTTCCTTTTTTTTTTTGCTTTGTATATATCCCCAGCAGCAATATAGGCTTGAATGTTCCGATCAATGTCCAATGCTCGCAGTGTTAGAGCAGTTTCCTCAGGAGTTAGAGGGCACAGACCATCTGCTCTTTTCTTCTGAGTATATTTCTTTCTCTTTCCACCATGGATAAGCAGTGGCGGATCTTGAACAAAATTAGTTGGGGGGGGGAAAGTTGAAATTTTCTTTTGATTTATGATGGAGTGAGAAGGTAAGTGTTGAAGTAGTATGGGCAAACAATAATAACAATATATCAAAACATAAAAAAAAAACTAATTCAACAAAAAAGTTGCATAGAATAGTGAATTAAAAATTTTTAAATCTCATATCCAATCTCAAAGTGAAATTTGTGAGTGAAGGAGATCTCACAAGAAAAATAGTGTGAAAGATAAGAATTTTGACTTTAAAATTTTTGCAAGATTCATTGAGAATTTTTATCTACTATGTTGTTGCCTGCTGGTGAAGACCTAAACGAGAGGAAGTTAAGAACAATTGAATAAAGCAGTCACTATTCGTGATTCGTCAATCGGTGTAAGCACCGTCACAAGCAGTGGGTTTTAATCAAGTAGGAGATAGGGGATTATGAGTAGTGTGATAAGTGAAAGTGTGAAACTATAAAAAAAATTATTTATAGTCATAGTGTAGGGTCACATACTACAAAGCATTAAAGAAGCAAAGGAAATATTAGTGGCGTGACGTAATAAAAATTGGCATTACACAAGTTGATGATAACAAAAAATAGTATACACCTATATATGAGTGATGCATTTACAAAAAATAATGTATTTGTAAAATAGAGGGGTAATATAAAAAACTTACGGGGCAAATCAAATTTTAAAAAAATTAATTATATAACAAATTCTTTTGAAGGGGCAAATAAATTTTTTTTTGGAGGGGCAAATAATTTTTTATGAATATTATTTACATGAAAAAAAAAATTTGGGGGAGCCATTACCCCCCTATGTCTCTTCAAAGATCTGCCTCTGTGGATAAGCATATCTGGATTTCAACACCAAAACAACGATTTTGGATTACCATAATCATAGCACCAGAACTGTTTATGTTAATAATCACTCTCTCAAAAGCCTACGTTAACTTAAGTGTAGGCTTTCTTACATACCCCTTGAGTTAGCACGGCATATCTTATGTTTAAATTTTTAATTTAATTTTGAAGAACAGAGCAGAAAGGATTGCACTTTTAACAATTTAGTCATAAAAGTTCTAATATCATGTTAAAAACTACTTTAACCTAAAAACTTAAGTTATTAGTTGAAGCAAACCTTGACATGACATTCGAGTTGGATTTTTTGTCTATCACATTATCCATAAATCCAAGATACAAAAAAAAAAGAAGTTAATAATTAAAATATTCTTTTACACAATGAGCTCCCTTAAATCACATGTGACACATACTTATTGGAATATCTATATAAGAAGAAAGCCTCATTTAAACCTCTAATACCAAGCAATCATAAGAGCTTTGATATGATAACTTTCAATTCTGCTATGTTAAAGAAAGGAAGAGTACTAACCTCTTCTCTGTTAACTCATCAATCTCTTGATGGCTGCAACCTTCATTGCAACCAGAGAAGGCTATCATGTCCATTTCATATCTGAGATGAAGTGCTAAGAAAGGCCCTCTCTGCTTCAGAATCCTAACAATCTTCTTAGCCAGCTGCTCAGTTGGGGGAGCAAATCTCAGAGCTTGGTAGTACTTTGCACCGAAGTCTCTGAACTTCCTCAGGAATTCCATTGTTTGCTAGCCTTGCATCAGATTTCGTGAAGTGCACAACTTCGTACGTCTTTATACGAGGAAGAATCTGCATATGAAAAACAACCCAGAAGCTTAATTATTCTTAAAATTATGGATAATATAGTAATGCAGTTTAAGGATGTGGGGTAGGGTACCTACCACTTCATAGTAATATGTCATATTAGACCAACTAATGGGTGGCATAGAATAAAGGGACTCTGATTCAACCTTGTGCTTCTGCTGGAGAGGCAGCTCTTTCAGTATTCGAACCTCATCTCTCAAAGATGTAATGAAATAATCCACATCAAATATATCTTGGAACAGGCTGCCATGGATGTCAAGTAAATTAAGAATTTTTGTAAGAATTTCATTCAGAAAAGAAAGAGAGATCAGTGAAGAAGATAATCTGTAATTACAATCCCTCCAATTCCATAGACACTCACCTGTGATCATTCCAAAAGGAGGTGTTATCCAGTTCCGGAACCATAAGCGTGACATTTATATATCTAGCAATGGCAACCATGTCACATATCTGCAGCACAATAACCAAAATGAGAAAAATAGAGGAAAAAGCAATGGAAAAAGCAAAAATTGCAGGCATCATTTTAATAAGCCAAATGCTTACTCCACCTCTCATTTGATTCAGTCCTCCATTGGAAGAAAACATTAGATACCCATTGTTCTCATATATCCCTGCTTGTAAACAAAGTTTATAGGTAGGAATCCAACCCATTATTATTAAATTTTTCTTCTCAATTAAAGACTGAAATTGGCACTATGTGAACTATTAATTAGTTTATTAGACAATTTTAATGACTCTTTAACTAAAATACATGAACATTAAACTGATTTAGAAACATGTTGAGTGCAAAGTCAAGTGATTTTGATGATATTGCAGAGAAAAGTGCATATTGCTTAAGTGCAAGACTTGGCTGCTTGGGTGCAACTACACTGGGATATATAGCTATTAATGAAAATTTCAGTAATTAGAGATAAATTTCTAATAACGTTCTTGGATAAGATTACACCAAGAAAGGTAAATTTGCTTTTGATCATTGGGTTTGTGCCTTTGTGGGTACGTAATATATAGAAGGTTTATTTTATTTTTTGTTTGGTTGTGTTTTTGTTTTTGATATATATATGATAAAATTTAAGTAAATTGGATCTATTAAAATAAATTAATCATAAATTGATATGTGTGTGTGAAGGTGAGTCTAATTAAAAAATGTTTGACATATTTATTTGTTTATGTATAAATATTTAAATAAAAGAAGAGAAAAATGGGCAAAGTTCTATAAGGTTTAAACTTTTGAAAATTCGAGTTTCTGAAACTTCAATACTATAACAAATTAAATTATTGAAAATGTACATATTCAAATTAATTAAAATATATTATATGATAAAAGAGTTGGACTCTCTATAGAACGTCCAAAAAATATGAAACCTGTAGATACGTACTCTGAGGTGGAAGAGAGTATGCAGAGGGAGTTTTAAACAAGCAGGTGGTGGGTGTGAATATATGTGGAAGGCCTTTAAATTGCAGTGCAATAGTTCAAAGCAGCAGCAGCAGAAATGAAAGTGGAAGTGCCCACAACTTCAACTGCAATGATTTTGACCCAGCGTTCATCTTCATCATCAACACCTTCATATTTTCACCATCTAATTTCTCTGCCTTCAACCCTCCAAACATTATCAAACTCTTCACCATTTCACCTTTCATCAATCCCAAATTTTTCATCTTTCCATTTCGGTCTGAGCAAGATACGACTTATTTGATTTGAAATTATGAAATTAATTGAATGAACAATTCATAAAAAGAAATCTTTCTGGGATATTCAATATATTCTATAGTTCCTTACCATGTCAATTTCCAATTCTTGGTCATTGAGATTCAT
>JASKGM010067958.1:0-16581 GCA_034509205.1 Ceratonia siliqua
GAATACCTATGGTTAAAAAGATAAAACCTAGACTAATAATACGATAACTCCAACGATCCAATTGTTGAATAAATTGATACCTGTAATAATTTCTATAAGAAAGAAAAGAAGTGTTTCGTAAAACATTGCTTCTTTCGTTCATGTATTTGATCTCAGCAAAAGAAAATGACTCATAAAAAAAAAATGGTTCTTACCAATATTAGGACTTTAACTAGTTCAAAATTCTTATTGACTCATAAGACTTTAGGGTGTTAAATTATGGTTTCACTTGATACTGGTATGCTATTTGGTTGAGTAGGGTTCATTCTCCTATAAGAGATTTAGTGGATCCCTTGGTTATTTTCGTATGTTTCATATATGATATTTCCTCCTATGTGTTTTCTTATTTATGTCTTTCAACATTCCCGTTGCATTCTCGGGATTTGTGTTATTGCTTCTTCCTTATATGCTACATTTAGAATTCTCTAGGGGTTGCTCAAAGAACAAGCCCTCAAACATTAAATGTTCACAAACACTTACATTACTTTGAGGATTTATTCATGACAGTTATGAGGGGATGTTTCACAATTCCCCCTATCCTTCTTGTGGATTTACCTTCTTCTTTGGAAAAGCTATTGTTGGGACACTTTTGAGTTTAGGGGTTTATGATTAGCCTAATTTCTATATTACTTTTATATTAAAATTTCATATTTTAATGTTAATTAATCTTAATTTACTGGTGTATTTAGGCATTATAACATTGGTTTACATTTTGTAAGTAATCTTGGACTTAAGTGAGGAGTTTAGCCAAATAAGTGAAGAAAATGTGCTTATAGGCCTGTTGGACCATAATGCGGTTCAACGAGTATACGTTGTGCTACAGAACTCAAAATGTGATAAGTCAAGAGGCTTTAGAAAGCTAAGACACTGTGCTATAACTTTGTAATTTTGAACCATGCTAATTTGTGCTTCTTACTTATAAAAACTATCATATAAGTCAAGTTTCCAGAGTTAACAACACACAACTAAATATCTAATTACCTAGTTGTTAGAAATGTAACAAACTCTAAATAATTCCCTTGATTTAGGCGAATGCTCCAACTTTAAAATAGAACCTAGGCTTTATAATTCAATACATAATTATTTGAGAAGGAATAGGGAAAGGGACAATTAAATTAGGATGAAGAATTCTCCATCTAGTTTTTATGTTCTTTTTAACTCTTATGCTTTCTTTTAATTCAAGAATGTTGTACGTTTCTTTTTCTAGGGTTATGATGAAAGGCAAAAGGGGGTAAGGTGTATTAGACTTTATATAATTTTAATCAATTTTCTTTTAAAGAACAAGATATCAGGATCACCTTTTATACTTACACTCTTATATTATTTGAATATCAGATATATATTAATTATGACAGAAAACTTCATGCAAAACAAATATAACTATAAGTTAGGTGTGTGATTCAATGAGTTGATAACTTTCAGTGAACTAGTAGACTAATCAGGATAATCCCTAAAAATAAAGTATTCAATCTTCAAGCACATAAAGGTAAGAGAAAAGACAAGAAGATTAAAACATAAACATTTACATTGGTTGGACCCACAATGTGTAAGCTTACATCTAATCCCCTTGACTTCCAAGGGATTTTCCACTATTCTTCAACAAATCACACCTAGTTTTCTCTTGATCACTAGCAACAAATGGTCTACTCTACTCACCACCAATAGGAAGGTTTTGCTACAGATTCACCTACAACAAACCAATGGTTTTCTCCCCTTCCCACAAAAGAATCCTTACAAATAGAATGTAAAGAGGTTGCTCTCTCTCTAAAAGTAGATAAGTACAATGAAGTTCTCTTTGGACTTTCTTGGTACATTATATCCCAAAGCTAAACTTGAAAACCATAACACAGAGGATTTGAACAAAAATTTTGAGCTCAAGTTGTGAAGGTAATCTCTCTGTTTTTCGATAATCAGGAATGAAATTGACTTCCTCTATTTAAGCAATTTCAATTTAGATGTTGCATTTTAACCGTTACTCTCTTCTTTTTCCTTTTCTAAACTTGACTTTTGATTAGATAATTTTTAACTTCATTAGTCATTGTCTTCTGTAATGATTACTATTCATGATCTACTTCTACTTCATTTTCTTTAAGTGCCTGATTACTTCATTGACCTAGATGGAGGACGAGTATCAAGTGCAAGAGCAATGGAGGATAAGGGTTGAGATGGGTTAGGAGGAGGAATAGAAGGTTTAGAATTTTCACATCAAGCTTTCTAAACCACTTTCCATTAAGCAAAACATAATTCATGTGGTTGAAGGAATTTGTGGTATAAGTGGAATTCTTGTCCTTTTGATGCTAGTTGAAGGAAACCTTTAAAGTAATTGAAAACCTTGTTGAGAAACATACCATGTGGAAGACTTCCTAACACATCTAAATCATTTGCACTTTAAACCATGTACTGAAGAATCTAGGATGAGAGATTTATCTTGAGCTTGCTCACCAAAAAATATATAAGAAATACCTCTTGTTCGTGATTTTATAATAAAGCAAAATGCAAATGTACGCTATCGTGACAAG
The DNA here is from genome assembly GCA_034509205.1 of Ceratonia siliqua. Taxonomy (NCBI): domain Eukaryota; kingdom Viridiplantae; phylum Streptophyta; class Magnoliopsida; order Fabales; family Fabaceae; genus Ceratonia; species Ceratonia siliqua. Next base: position 2,559 of record JASKGM010067958.1, read on the forward strand.
TAATATAGAGTGAGTGAGTTATCATTCCCACGAGGAACCATTACTAGTTCATTAACTACTAATTTTTATCTTCCCCAATTTTAATCAACCAATGATTAAAGAGATTTAACTAATTAAATAATTAAAGCAATTCTAAAAATAAAAGCAAGGTAACTAGATGAAAGTTTATAATTCTAGAAAGCCTAGGACTACAATTTCCCCCACACTTCATCAAATCTTAATTATCTCCCCAATAAAGTTAGTTAATTATCTCAATTACCAGTCAAGGTTTTTAATAGTCCAATTATCTCTCCCAATATTAAGTGGAGTTACCCCTAATTAGATTCACCCTATGTTCTTATCAGTAATCTCCAATCCAATGGTTCATTAAGTCTAATTCCCTATTTAATGATTGTATGTGCTGCATTGGTATATTCCTATTATACATAATATCACCGCTTCTGCTAAGTAATCACACATCACTCAATTCATGGCAAAACCCCAAATCCCTTTTCTAAGGCTTCTAGGGTTCCTTAAATTAATCTATGGCCAGTAAATTAAATGCATGAAACATAGAAGAGAGGAAGTAATTGACAATAAAAACAAAAAATTTTTTAAGAATCAAATAAAAAATAGATTACATGTGGGTTCAAATTATAATCCTAGAATAAAATTTCTACTTTAGCACTAGAGTTGCAAACATAATTTTTAGAAAAAAAGCAGCATCAGAACAAATTCAAAAAGAGAAGAAAACAATATAAAAGCAAATAGTTAAAGTCCATAGTCCTTTTCTCCTTACTTCTCCTCTTCAAAAGTTCCTTTGTAGGCTTTCTCTCGTGTGTTTTAGAGGTAATCTCTTATTTCTCAAAGTCAAAAGGCATCTTTCTAATTAATTTCAACCTATTTAAAGTAACTCAGCAATGTTGGTGCCATGACTTTGGATTTGTGGCATTGTGGCTCAAGTACTCAAAACTTAGTTCCTAATATTTAGCTATAGCGCTGGGCACCAACTTCTCTGACTTTACTCTTTATTTTTCCTAAAATTCTCTTTTGGCACTATAGCCTCCATCATTCAACACAGCAGCTTTTTGCTTTCTAACTTTTGGTCCATAATGGCACAATTTTCCCTTAAACTAATACTAACTTGTCTGCATTGAAAACAATGACAAAAGCCCAATTAATATACTCAAAATATGATAAAACACGGCTCAAATATATGCTTGGAGACCTAATCATAATAACCAAATATGTAGTTATCGCCTCTTTTTTGTTTAAAGCTTTTAAGGATCGAGTTTGGGGTCAAATATGGGTGTTTATGATGCGGGCAAGAATCCTATGGGGAAAGGATAATGCAATAGCTTTGAAGGTAGTACTAGGACTTAACTCACTACCTTCAAATAGTGATTCCTTTACTTTAAAGTAGGATTTAATTGTTTCCTTCAAAGGATATTCCTAAAACTTGCTTTAGAGTATACTTATTCAGGCAAATAATGGTTCCTTTAACTAGGGTTTCTATTCCATCTACAGTTTCCCTAAGATTCACATAGAATTTCTTAACATGAACATCATAGACAAGTTCTCTAACTCAAATAAAGGCATTAGATTTTACAATGCAAAGTATTCATTAATATCACACTAATTTCTTCTAAGATGGAGAAATTGATAACTCTACCAGTTGCAAAAGGTTTTTAAGAAAAATACTTTTCAAAGTTGATAAACCTCTCTAAGTCTAGAAATGAATCAAAGTTAAACATAGAGGGATTAATGTCTTCAGAAGTGGTTCTTCAGATAAAGGATGGTGACTATGTGAAGAATCTCCTATAGGTTTTTTGCCTGTTTGTTTTTCTGAGAGATTCACTTTAGACTCTACCTCCAAACTTTCTTCAAAGGAACTTTGGGTGCTATGGATGGAAGTGTTTGATGGTGACGAGTGAGCACTTAGAGTCTTTGGTGTTTCAGTTTCCATGGGAGATACAATGGGAGAAACATCATCACTCAACTCAATAGTTTCAGTAGGCTATCCACTAGAAGAATGGAACCGACTTTAAATCCTGTTACTGCATCTTTGAGCATGGGGGTTGAGAACGAGCACCTCAAGTTTTAGCTATTTCCAAAGATTCAAGCTTACAGAATGTTGAAGGTTAGGGCAAAAAAAAAAAATGGAGATGATTTATATAATCTTCGTATTAGAAAAAGATTTGAAACTGACATAGAATGGAATCGTCACAATGAATGTATATGGGAAATAGCTGAGATACTTGGGAATGTCACAAAACTGACTCAATGGAAGAAGTGTGAGGAAGGGGAATAGGATTTAATGCCACTTTTTCAAAACACATCATTTCACTTTAATTCAAAAAATTAGTTCAATCATTTTTTAGTTGTCTAAAAAGTATTTTAATATGCTAAATGCATCATTAGTCATTTATTAGACAATATGATCTATTTCTCACATAAGAATTTAGTCAACTAAAATATATTCTCAAATTTTAGTGAACTTATATCTTAGAAATAAAATGATCCAAAGCATTAGTTGACTGATTTTAATCTAAGTGAACTAAAACATATCATTCAAGCTATTAGATAGTCCAACCCACAATACTTTAAACAAATAAGATCAAAATGATGAGTAAGTTATTCATCAGTATTTACATATTGAACTTGAATGTCTCCTTTGGCTATATGATCTCGAATGAAATGGTGCCTGATCTCGAAGTGTTTTGTTTGAGAGTGATGAATAAGGTTCTTGGTCAAGTGAATAATTCTCGTATTATCACAGAAGATGGGCACGCCTTTGTATTCTAGAGAGTAATCTAGTAAATGTTGTTTCATCCATAATATTTGAGCACAACAGCTTCCTACAGTCTTGTATTATGCTTTTGCAAAGATACTAGAGATTTGCCAAGGAATTTACAAAGACCAGTAGTGGATTTTTTATTAATTTTGTTTTCTGCAAAATCAGCATTTGAATATCCTACTAGATCAAAATGGCTAACATGAGGATACTAAAGACCAAAGTCTTGAGTTCCGTTTAAATACAAAAGTTATTTTTACAGCCACTTGATGTGATTCTTTTGGCTTTGATTGAAATTAAGCATAATTGCAGACATTAAACATTATATTTGGCTAACTAGCTGTTAAATATGATAAAGAGCCAATCATACCTCTAAATTTCTTTTCATCAACATCCTTACTATTTTCATCTTTGTCAAGTTTTGTGGAATGAATCATGAGAGTACTCATGGGTTTTTTCTTGTCTATTCCAAACTTTTGAATAAGTTCCCTTGGATATTTCTCTTGACTGATAAATATCTCAGTATTGGTTTGTTTCGCTTGGAGCTTAAAGGAAAAAATTTAGTTCACCTATCATACTCATCTAATTCTCCTTTCATGAGATTTGAAAACTCTTCATAGATAAAGAGGTTAGTACTTCCATATATTATATCGTCAACATAGATTTGAACAAGTAAATACTCATCATTTAAATTTTTGGTAAACAAAATGATATCAATGTCTCTTTTTTTAAACCATTTTAAGTAAAAAATTGCTTAGCCTTTCTTACCAATCTTATGGAGCTTGCTTTAAACCATATAGAGTTTTTGATAATTTATAAACATAATTTGGATGAACATCTTCAAAACCAGGAGGTTGTCTTACATAGACTTCCTCATTAATAAAACCATTCAAAAATAAACTTTTCACATCTATTTTGTATAATTTAAATCCTCTATAAGATGCAAAGGCAAGAAGCATTCTTATGGATTCCATTCTATTCGCAGGTGCATAAGTTTCATCAAAGTTCACTCCTTCTCTGAGTGATACCTTGAACTACTAATCTTGCTTTATTTCTAACAATAGTTCCATTTTCATCTAGTTTATTTCTAAATACCAATTTTGTACCAATAACAGTTTTATCAAGAGGTTTACGTATAAGATGCCAAACCTCATTTCTTGTGAACTGATTCAACTCCTCTTACATAGTAAGTATCCATCCTTCATCTTTGAGAGCTTCTTCTACTCTTTTTGGCTCAATTTGAGATAAGAATGCTAAGTTGTTTTTAGCTTAGTATAATGATCTTGTTCTTCTTCCTTCCATTGGATTCCAATGATGAAGTTAATGGGATAATTTGAGTCATGTTTCCATTCTCTGGTTGCCTTTAAGTTTGTAGATACTGGTTCTCCCTCTTCTTCATCAACTAATGCTTCATTTTCAGTTGTCTTTGAGTTTTCTATGTCTTCTTGGGTACTGCGTTTATTACGACCTTCAGTATTGTCTAGAAGCTTATCATATGTATCTATTATAGGGTTATATTCATAAAAAATAACATGCATTGATTCCTTAACCATAAGAGTTCTTTTGTTATACACTCTATATGCTCTACTGTTTGTAAAATAACCAAGGAAAATTCCCTCATCAGCCCTAACATCAAATTTTCCTAAATTATTCTTCCCATTGTTATGAATGAAACACTTGCATCCAAACACATGAAAGTTACATTGGATTTTCTTCCTTTTAATAGCTTGTAGGGAGTTTTCTTCAGAATTGGCCTAACAAGGCATCTATTTAAAATATAGCAAGCTATATTCATAGCTTTTGCCAAGAAATGTTTAGAGAGAGTTTTCACACAACATGGTTCTAGCCATATCTAGGAGAGTTCTGTTCTTTCTTTCAAGAACACCATTTTGTTGTGGTGTTCTTAGACTAGAAATGTTATGTGACACACCATGATTGTTATAGAAATTTTCAAATTCTTGGTTTTGACATTCTCCCCCATGATCACTTTGAATTTTCAAAATACTGGTTTCATGTGCTTTTAGGATTTTCTTGAAAAGATTTTTGAAAACCTTGAAAGTATCATCTTTGTGAGCTAGAAAAAGAACCCAAGTATATCTAGAGTAGTAATCAACAATAACAAAGCCATACTTCTTGCCACCAAGACTATGAGCATGTGTTAGTCCAAAAAGATCAATATGAAGTAACTCAAGTGGTTTGGCAATAGATACAATATTTTTAGGTGTGAAAAAATTTATGGTTTGTTTATTCAGCAAGCATGCATCATAGATATGATTTTTTTGAAAATCAATTTTGGGTAATCCATCAACTAGATGCATGCTTGCATGGCCAAACCCTTTGTGCCAGAGCCATGAATTATTATCGATTGAAGAAAGACATTTTAATTCTCTTGATGATAGATCATCTATATCTAGTATGTATACATTCTCGTGTCTGTGGCCAACAAGTATTACATTGTTATTTGAAATGTCATGCACAATGTAGTGTTTTGATTCAAAAATAACTTTAAAACCAGCATCACATAATTGGCTAATGTTGATAAAGTTATGCCTTAGGTTTTCTACCAGTTATACATTACTTAGAAAACAAGTTTCATGCAACATAATTTCTCCAATACCAATAATGTTTCTTTTACCATTATCACCAAATGTGACACTTCAACCTTTAACTTCTTGTAGCTAAATAAATTTTGCTGGGTCCCCAGTCATATGTTGAGAGTAACTGCTATCTAGATACCACAAAGAGCTTTTGTATTTTGACTTTAGGCATACCTTTAAAATATATAATTTAGAATTTAGGTACCCAATCTTTCATGGGTCCTTTACTATTAGTTATTGTACCCTTAGGTACCCATATGAATTTCATACATCCAGTAATTTGTCCATAATGACATGATGAGCTGGTATTACTGTTCTTACAATAGAAATCACATGATATGTTTGGAGATTTTGATATGTTCACTTGTTTTGGCTTATCCTTTTTAGAAGGAGTAGAAAGAAAACAAAAACCACATTTATTGAATAGATTTCTTTTGGCATTCAAAACATCTTTAATTCTTCCAGAAGTACTAATAAATCTTTCCATATCTTTAGATAATACGATATTTTTCTTTTGCACAGCATCTATTTTATATATGAGTTCATTTGTTTTTCCTATATCTTTTGAAAGCCCTTCATTTTCATTTTTCAAAATAGTAATCCCATTTTGGAGTTCTTTGACAATTATATTTCTGTAATTGTCAAGTTCTCCTTTTAAAAAGGCATTCTCTTGAGAAAGCATTTTATTTTCTTCTATTATACTTGCAAATTCATTTTTTAAATCTTTCTTTTATTTTTCTAATTTAGTGCAAGAAGCAATGGCATGTTCAAGATCTTCAAGTAAATCATCCATGATATCTTGCATCTCATCATAAGATAAAGTTTTGTCAAAAATATCAGTTACCTCATTGCTATCTTTAATAGCCATGAGGCATTGATTTGTGTCTTCATTTATATCATCTTCATATGCCTCCTCATCGCTCCATGTTGCAATCATTGCCTTTTTCTTTGGTTGATTCTTTTCATTACTCTTCTTCAAGATGTATCATTCTACTCTCACATGACCAGGTTTGCCACATTTATAGCATGTGACACTGCTTTTACTTGATTCACCTTTAGGTCTTCTTTGGCCATATTTTCTAAGTTGTCATCGCCTCCATAATTTTTCTACTTTCTTGCTAATGAAGGCCTAATCATCTAATGCATCATGGTCTTCTTCAGCATCTTCTTCATGTTCTTTACTCCATCAATTGCTTGACTTTAAAGCAACAGTTTTATTAGTTTTATTTTCTTCATTTGCAAACCTTTGCAAGTGAGTATTTTCATATGCGATAAGAATTCCCCCATGTTCATCATAGTTTATTGCATTTAGATCTCCACTTATAATATTGTCCACTTTGGATAACCATACTTTAGGTAAACTTCTCAAAATCTTCCTGACTTATTCATCATTAGAGTAAGACCTTTCCACACTAATGATCATTGCAAATATGTTGAACATTTCTTAATAGATTCATCATCTTTCATCACGAGTAGCTCGTATTAATGTACAAGCATGTTGATCTGTTTCTTTTACTTTGTTAGTCCCTTCATGAGTGATTTCAAGCTTTCCCACATTTGTTTTACAGTATCATAGCTTGATATCATGTTATATTCAGCTCCACTTACAATAGAATGTTGATTGCCCTATCATTTGCTTGTACTGCTTTGATATCTTCCTTAGTCCATTTTTTCCTTGGTATGTCAACCTATCTTCCATTCTCCATGCTCTTTGGAATAGTAGGTCCATTCTCGGTCACATCTTAAGTAGCGAAATCAATTGCTTGAATGTAGATTTTCGTTCTTGCATTTCAGTGATTGTAGTGGTTTCCATTGAAGTATAGTGGAAGATTTGTTAAGTGTCCTTCCAAGAAATATGACCCCTCTATCTGATAGTGAGACATTTCCCTGGAAAAGATCTTTACTCATGCTGTTAAGCCTTGTTAGTGATACCTACTATAATACTAATTGAAAGAAAAAGGGGGTGAATTGGACTTTATATAATTTTAATCAATTTTCTTTTAAAGAACAAGATATCAAGATCACTTTTTAGACTTACACTCTTAGATTAGTCTGAATATCAGACAATGATTAATTATGATAGAAAACTTAGTGCAAAACAAATATAACTATAAGTTAGGTGTGTGATTTATTGAGCTGATAATTTTTAGTGAACTATCAGACTAATAAGGATAATCCCAAAAAATAGAGTATTCAATCTTCAAGTAAATAAAAATAAGAGAGGAGGGAAGAAGATTAACACAACCATTTATATTGGTTCAACCCACAATGTGTGAGCTACATCTAGTCCCTTTGACTCTCAAGGGATTTTTTCACTATTCTTCAAAAAATTACACCTAGTTTTCTCTTTATCACTAGCAACAAATGGTTTACTCTACTTACCACAAACAAGAAGGTTTTGCTGCACATTCACCTACAACAAACTAGTGGCTTCTCCCTTCACAACAAAGGAATCCTTACAAATAGAAAGAATTGACTAAGAGTAGATAAGTACAATGAAGTTCCCTCTGGTTTTTCCTAGTACAATATATCCCATAGCAGAAAGTGTAAACTCGAACACAAAAGATTTGAACAAAAGCTTTGAGCTCAATTTGTGAAGGAAATCTCTTTGTTTTTTGATAATCAGGAATGCAATTGACCTCCTCTACTTGACCAATATCAATTTAGCTATTGCTTTTTAACTGTTACTCTATTCTTTTTTGTTTTTTGAAATTGACTATTGATTGGACGAGTTTTAACTTCATTACCCGTTGTCTTCCATAATGATTACAGTTCATCATCTTCTTTTGCTTTGTTTTCTTCAATTGTCCGATTACTTCATTCCTTCTGCTTTAATGTTGATGTCATCTTTAATGATTTTCTTTCTTGCTTATTTCTGATAAATAGCTACAGTTTAGTAGCTGATATGTTCAGTGATGATCTCTTTTTCAAGATGTTCTCATTTCTTCTATGGTGATATAACATTTGAAACCAAGCAAATATCTAGCCGTATTGCAGCACGCGATGGATTTTGATGGAGTCTTCACTTAATGCCCAGCATACATTGTCCTTTTGCTTTTATTCTAGCTGTATTATCTTTTGTCTTATGCCACATGTCATTTTTCTCTCTTGCTTGTGTGGACTTTTGCTTTAGTGGATGATTTAATGCTTAGTTTTAAATTTATGAAGCAATAATAATTCAATTAGTGTAGCATAATGCTTCTTACTTTTTTTGGAATTTTGGAAGACATAATTCAAAACAATATTGAGAACAAAGAAGCTAACACATGGTGGACCCTTTGTCATGAAACTTCATTTGCTTTTGTTGATTTATTTATATTTATTTAATCTATGTTTAGTGTTTATTTCCATTGTTATTGCTTCAAGTTGATTTGCCACTGATAGGTGCATAATTTGTTATGCTTTTACAATGAATTATCTTGCATTTGTTTGTCTTGTCCATGAGTTTCATGTTCTTTTCTTTGTTTCATGCTTTGTAGGTGGTTTTGAGGTGGAAATCAATTATGAGTGAAGTGACGCAGGTTAGGTGGAGTAATTTAAAGGCAAGCCAAGACCTAAACGTGAAGAAAAATGCTCCCAGACCCGAAAGTTTAGTGCCCTAGTACTAAAAGACAATGCTACTGTGCCTAGAAGTTGAAAGTTCTAGTTCCAAGCCACTACGATGTTGGCTCTCCAGTGCTGCAGCTCATGCCAACTTGAAGGGTGGGCACCACAGCACTTACATGCTAGGGCCGTGGCACCCAGTGTCTAATTTTCCCAAATTGAATTTTAGGGTTAGGCGCTGCAACGTCAAAATGCTAGAGCTGTAGAGCCTGTGCACATCTTCCACATTAAAAAGACTTCTCCCACCTCATTTTCACAAGTTTGGCTTAAGGAAAACTTGAAAGAAACCTTAAAAGAGAGGTGGAGGAGAAGATGATGGTTGGAGGGAGCAGATTCAATGAAGATTCATCTGCGTGAAGTTCTTTAAAGAATTTTCTCTTCATCTTTTCTCAATTAACTTTTGATCTTCTATTGTTTTCATGGATTTAAATGATGTAATAGATGGTTTTTTGATGATAGTGGGCTAAATCCTTTGGTTGAGGGTGAACTTAATGCTTTAGCGTCAACTTTGTGATTATATCTATTGATTATGCTTCCCAATTCTTCTTGAATAATTGTCTATGTTATTCCATTTGATTTGTTCATGATTTGTTGCTTAGGTTTGTTTAAGTGCACAATTAAATGAGCTTGAGAACTATCTAATGCTAGAATAGGGAACTTGAATACATAATCATTTTTTTTTTCATATTCATGATAGCAATTTGTGGTTATGGGGATGTCTATATCTTGATAACTATGAGGAGGAATATAGCATAGTTAAATAATCCAAGCATTTGAGATTATTGCCTAGATTATCCTATCTTTCTCACCTTAATGCTTTTGTTGAATTAAATCTAGAGAGCTTGTTCTAGGTTGTTCATTAATTAAGGAGTAAGCAGAGAGCGTTCTTCTATTTACAGACAAACTAAGGAAAGATTGGGATAGCAAGCACCTCTTGCTATCTACAGTTAGTACCCAGGATAGAAAGTTGAGAATATTGTCAAGTTTATGATCATAATGAAGGATTTTCTATGATCATTTGCCATTGTCCAATGGTAAAGAGTGAAACCTCATCCAAATCTCTCACCTTACTCTAATTTTTGGTTTTTTATTTCATTTCTGATTTATTTTTAGTTTCTTGATTTCAAAACCTCCCCTCTTTTATGTTTCATTATTTGATTCTTTAATCTTATTGGTAACTTAACAACTAAAACCAATCCTCTGTGAGAGAATGACCTTTATTCAAAAAATTAAAATACTCACCACTATACTGTAAGGATATATTTATGTGTTCTCATTTGGGAAACCATTTGGGAACACACCAAATTTTGGCACCGGTCACTGTGGATTAATCCTTTACTTGATTAACTACTTTGTCTTTGTTTTTCTTTCTTTTATTCTTTTCTTTTAATTTTTAGGTGTTAATGTTTGGATAAGAGGTAAACTAGTGATCTCAATGAAACCAAGAATACATGCATAGTCAGTAGTTCCCATCCTACCCTCCATTTCCAACAGTTAACCTCCCACTTCTCAATATGGAATATGCTATACACGGGGTGACATATTCCCCATACATCAACAAAACAACATAGAGCATGACACTATAAGTTTTCTAGGTCTACCATTGAAATATAACCCCTACCCCACCACTTATAACTCAAGTTGGAGTGGCCACTCCAACTTCTTCAGTTATGAGGGAAATGTCCAGCAACTATACCCATTCAACCAACCATCAGCTCCTCAATACTTTGAATAATCAATCACCTGAAGATTTCATCAAGACCCTTGCATTAAACACAATTCAATTCCAATAAAATTCAATTGATTCCAACAAGAGTAAAGACTGGCATCCAAAGGTTAAAAGAGTGAATAGGACATTTAACTATAGCTATGTGTCACTTACTGAGTAACTAGGGTTTTGTATTGAAAGTATGAAATCCTCACATCAAAAGGTGACCCATATCCTAGTACAAGCTGCCAAAACAAAAGAAAAAGAACAAAAATAGAATAAGAGGTATAAATGTGATTATTGCTTATTTGCATATAGCAATCTATAATTTAAAAGTATAGGGTGCTCACATACATACACTTAATTGGATGATTAATGAATGGTGATTTATTCCTTGAACTCCTTGGAAAGTTTTGAGATGTTGTCTTGGTTCTTTGATAATTGGCTTCATGAGAGTTGTGAAATGCAAGTGTGAAGTGCTAGCAAGAGTGTAGTGAGTTCTATGTTGTTTAGTTTTTTATGTTTGAATGCTTTAGTTTGCTTGAGGACAAGCAAAGGTTAAGTGTGGGGGAATTTGAAAGGTACATAATTTGTTATGTTTTTATAGTGAATTCTCTTGCATTTGATTGCCTTATTCTCGAGTTTCTTATGTTTTTAGTTTTGTTTTATGTTTTTTAGGTGGAAATCAATTATGAGTGAAGTGATGCAAGTTAGGGAAGGTTTAGAGCAATTTAGAGGTAAGCCAAGGCCCAAAAGTGAAGAAAAATGCTCTCATACATAAGAGTTCAGTGCCCCGGCATTCAAAGATAGCACTGCGGTGCCCAGAAGTTGAAAGCTCCAATTCTAGGCACTAGAGCTATGGCTCTGGTTCTCCAGTGCCACGGTGTCCACATGCTAGCATTGATTTCCCCAAATTGAATTTCAAGGCTTAGCGCTGTAGCGTTCAAATGCTAGAGCTGCAGCGCCTACGTGCATCTTTCACTTTAAAAAAACTTCTCCCACCTCATTTTCACAAGTTTGGCCTAAGGAAAACTTGAGAGAAACCTTAGAAGAGAAGGGGAGTAGAAGAGGAAGGCTAGAGAGAGTGGATTCAATGAAGATTCATTTGCGTGGAGTTCTTCAAAGAGTTTTCTCTTCATCTTTTCTCCATTCCTTATGTATCTTTTATTATTTTCATGGATTTGAATGATGTAATAGATGGTTTTCTAATGATAGTTGGCTAAATCCCTTAGTTGAGGGTGAACCTAATGCTTTGGACACAACTTTGTGATTATATCTATTGATTATAATTCCCAAGTCTTCTTGAATGATTGTCTATATTCTTCCATTTGATTTGTTCATTATTTGTTTCTTAGGTTTGTTTAAGTGTGCAATTAAATGAGCTTGAGAACTATATAATGCTAGAATAGGGGACTTGAATTCTTGTTTCATATTCATGATAGCAATTTGTGGTTATAGGGATGTCTATATCTTGATAACTATGAAGGGGAATATAGCATAGGTTAAATAATCTAAGCATTTGAGATTACCTAGATTATCCTATCTTTCTCACATTAATGGTTTCATTAAATTAAATGTAGAGAGCTTGTTATAGGTTGTTCATTGAATAGGGAGAAAGTAGGGAGCATTATTCTATTTACCGATAAACTAAGGAAGGATTGGAGTAGCAGGGAACCTCCTACTATCTACTGTTAGTAGTCAAGATAGGAAGTTAGGAATATTGTTAAGTTTATGATCATAATGGATATTGTCTATGATCATTTGCCATTGTCCAATGGTAAAGAGTGAAGCCTCAGCCAAGTCTCTCACCTAATTCTTATTTTTGGTTGTATATTTCATTTCTCATTTATCTTTAGTTTCTTATGTTGAAAACCCCCATTTTTTATGTTTCAGCATTTGATTATTTAATTTTATTGGTAACTTATCAACTGAACCCAATGCTCTACAGGAGAACGACCATTGCTCATAAAATCAAAATATTCACCACTATACTACAAGGATATATTTGTGGGTTCTAATTTGGGAACACACCAGCCACTAATTAGATGAATTGTAGTTCATATTTGAGACCAAGATGTTATTTACGAAATTAACCTCTAGGAATAAACATCCTAATTTGAATGCATGTCAGGAGGTTGACGCATGAGTTAGGTAGATTATTTAAACAATTCTGTAGAACTATATAATGCATGCTTATTTAATTAACTTTATACACAAGAGTGATAAACTAGTAATTAGGTTAAGTTTCAATCTCCTTATTATTCCTTCTGTCTACAATTTATGCTACAACCCTGCATAATTAATGCAAGCCTATGCACATTTCTTAACTAGTCCATGCTTTGATTTTTTTTTATGCCAATAATTGATTTAGGACATATTCGTTTGAAAAAGATTTCATATTATTTTATTTTCCACAACATATTCAATTTTTCTTATTTTTGATATTTTGAAAAAATTTCGTGCACATGTTATGCACTTTTTAATTGAAGATTTAACTCAGAAAAGGTTTATGTGATTTGGAAAAATCTTTAAAGATCTCACTAACTCTAAATATTAGTTAATTATATGTTGAGGTGAAATTCTTGACAATTAATAATTAAAGATACGATTACGACATTTCTTTAGATTGTTTGAGCCTTTCTAGTAGAGGTGGCAAAATTGGCCCAACCCAACCCGAAAAATAATAGGGCTGGGCTAGCAAAATACTGGCCCGAAAAAAATCAAGCTTTTTTGGCCCAGCCCGATGTGGCCCACGGCCCAAATGGGCTGGCCCGAATTAGCCCGATGGGCCAACCAATTTTTTATTTATTTAAAAATAGTAGAAATAGTCTAAATGCAATATATTTATAGGTACTTTTTTTTCTACAATATAAGATTTATGGTCAACCTAATTGATTAACCTTAATCTATTTTACTTCTGTAGAGGCATAGTTTTTTTTTTTCTCTATACTTTCCTACAAGAATTTTATGGCAAAACATATTAAAAACGTCTAAACAATAGTGAAAATTTTTATTCTTTTTTCTTTTAACTCCAGTGAATTGATTGAACATTAAATAATAATTATAAAGGGGAATAAACCACAATTTAAATAGAAAACAAAACACCCAGTCAAAATGATGGGGGTGAAAGCATAAAACATAATTCATACAAAATAAAACAAAATCATCAGTTTCTTGTTTTACAAATATTCTTCTTTTTTTTCATTCTTTTTCTTTCAAAATTGTTATAATTTAATAAGAGAATGAATGTTAACAACATTTTTTGTGAAAAGTATCATTTTAACATAAATTTTATTATTAAATAAATTAAAATTAAAAAGTTATAATTGAATATATAAAACA
>JASKGM010067969.1:0-16577 GCA_034509205.1 Ceratonia siliqua
AAAATAATTTTATGAAAGAAGAAATGGAGGAAGCCAAGAGATCAAAAGGAGTTGCTCTTAAGTCCACACAAAATGAGAATGAAAACAAATTTACAGTGGATTTCAACAATGATGCTGATATGGGTATTTTAGGCATATTCCCTACCAAAATTAAATAATCAATTTCTTAAAAAAAAACGTTTGACCTTGACTTTATGTCTTAATTAATAACTATTTTCTCAGAGAATTCAATTCGGGGAAATATAATTCACGAAAATGAATAATATTCCAAACCAACAATGTCTGTTTCTTGCCTAATCACTAGATATGATATATAATAAAAAGATTAATGCTTCAAAAGCGTCAAAATGAGGCTCTCTATAATATTTTTCATTGATATATAAGTAATTTGTTAAATTAATCTATGAGTCTTCATATTATTTAAAAAAATTTAAATGTTTTAACATTTTAAAAATTTATAATGAAATTCAGTTTTAATTTCCTTAATTAAGTCCTTGATGCAAGTGATATATTAATATATTATTTTGTTCATATTAACATGACAAATAATGATAAATATTTACTTGTCACATTAATAAACACACATAAGACTCGGATCCAGTTATGTTAAGGACCCACATAATCAAATTATGTTAATATTGTCATTATCCATTTTATTTTGAACCACCACGAAGATTATGTATATGATTGAATCCAATTCTCCATGCGTACGATAGTGTTTAATACCGTAACCAAACAATCATATTTATAATAAGAGAGTGGTAAGTCGGAGAGTTTCATAATATCTTAAAACCTAAAATTAATTAAAATCCAAGCAAATAAGAGTAACTAACAGATAAAATATAACTAAAACTGAATAAATATGAATCATGATCTGATTCACTAGCAAAGCATTTGAAGGAAGATTAAGAGCATCCATAAACACACCAACGACCCTTAGCTTCATTTCGTGTTATTGTCTGCTATGCTAGCCTATCATGAAGGTTAGCTCAGTATAGAAAAGAAAAGGGGGTCAAGGCCTGATCCCTTCATCCCCATCATTTTCCTGATCAGTAGTCTCATTATATCAGTCGATATAATCTGCTGAGGCGCTTCCCTTGACATGTTGCTTTATCTGTTTCCACTGCCTGCTGCAAAGGGTTATTCCCTGCAGGTGGAACAATCAACCTTTTGGCTATTGCATTCTGTAGGTGCCAAAGTTTCGGACAGTACTAATTTGACATTACCAACAACTAAGAACACTTTTGGTGAACTTGTGATTTATGCTCCATACGTTAGAAATACTGGATTTTCTTTCTCATATAGTTGATTGGTAGATGAGAAAACAACTGTGGTTACTACAAAGAAACCGCAAATTTTTTCAGAGCCAAAAAAAAATTATTAAGTAGATCTGGTCTATTAAAAATAGATAAACTAAATTAATCATGAATAAACATATTAACAAGCACACTTTTCAATGACCCACTGAAACTCATATGCTTACATCTTTATTTATGATTAATTTAATTTACCTAAGAATTTCACCCAAGCTTCATCCCAGATCACTTATGAGTTATGACTAAACAGCATACTTCACTGGCAGATCATTTGGCCGACTTTTCTTTCCTTTATTCTCTTCTAATCAAGTTACACTGTTATTTTCTTGGTTGATTCTCGCCTGGAGGAAGATACGAAACAATTAAGCATTCATGAAAATGCAAAACCACCATTTTTTAACAGAGATGACCCTACATAGATTCAGGTAGAAAGGAAAAAATTAACAATTTATACAATTTGACAAGGACCGAGTATATAAAGGAAAATAAGGGGTGAAAACACAAGGAACATCAATTCATATGGTAATAGTACAATACAACACATATCAATACAAAGCAGCATATAACCAGGGAAAAGCTTTTTCCACATATCCCACACCCACTGAACAACCAAGGTATAACGTTTAACTTTACCCAGAAAGCCAGTTCCATTTGTTCCTCAGCAGACATATTCACAATTACATTGCATAGATTATCTCTCCACTGCTATCGATGTCAAGGTCAGGATCAGTCTCCAGGTCCTCGTCCATGTCATCATCAATATCCAAGCTACCTGTAAGATACTGGTTGAGAGACTGAGTCCCAGCTGCAGGTATTGTAGCCTCGGTAATTATCTGCATGATTTCTTCAATGCTCTGCATTGGTTGATCAGGCTCTTCAAATTGGTTGTTCATTGCACCCTCCGCCACGAGATCAGCTGGAAGATTCCTTAGAAACCACTCGTGGTTTCTAATCTCAGGAATGCTTATCCTCTGTTTTAAATTGACATTAATTTCCAATTAGAAGGTTAATACTTTCATCCTTCCCTTAAGAAAGAAAACCAGCAACAGAATTGGACAGGAATACAATTAAAAATCCACCTCCTTTCAATCCTCCATGGAAGAAAAATCAGCTTTCATATTCTCTAACTCGGGTGTGTGTATATATATATATATATATATATGACATACAAATTTAATCAACATATATATATATACACACACACATATAAGACATATAAATTTAATCAATATTAAAAAATAATTGACCTGTCCAGGATCAGCAACAAAGATCCTTGATATCAGATGACAGCACTCAGGTGATATATGAATATAGTCAGGTATTGAGTACTGGACATTCAAAATCCTCTGCATGCAATATCCAACAGTTTAGGCAAACTACTTCCATTAAATTTAGTAATTTACCTCATTGACTAAAACAGGGGGCAATGGATTACATGTATTGTCTTGCGGAAATTTTTAGGTTCATCTGGGTCCTCAAAAGGATATGCACCCACCAACATGACATACAAGGTTACCCCACAAGACCACACATCTGCAATCTGAGTCATATTTGAGTGACAATATCATCAATACATAGTATCTGTTAGAAGAAAAAGTAACAGAAGAAAGATAGCCTGAATGCAATGCCTGTGCATTACCATCTAATTTTTAAAGTATCTATGTGTAGAAGATCAATCATGATATTGCTCACAAATCTTTAAGCCTTTTCTTCTACCCACAAATGAATGCTAATACATAATTCAGAGAAAGAGGGGGGGAAAAATTATGCACAGTTGTCATATTCTCTTAACTTTTCCAATTTGCTCCCCCAGCCTCCCTCTCCATCCAACACAAGAACACACACAAAAACTCTCATTGGGAAACTGTGAAACTGCTATCAGTCTTAAATAAAAATTTTCCTTTTTCAATCTTCTAGTTTTCTTCTTTTGTTTAAGAGGAGGAGTTGACTTTGCCAGTCAAGGTGATATCAGCTCGTAATGGACATCAAAAGTATTATGTTTGCAAATTTGTGTGCTCTTCTCCATTGGCTAGCCAAACAGATCAACTCCAGTTGTTAATTTAAGTCTAAAAACTCACCAGATTATAAGAAACAAGGGAAAAGAGGGTAAACAAGTGAAAACTCCAAATTAAATCCCTAAACATTGCAGAACCTGTCCTTTTAATCTTTTCCAGTTGAACCTAGATCTTTCAGTCAATGGTATCTTTCCTGGCACTTAAGCTGGTAAATTCTAGAAGCCATGGAACCAATTAATAGGTGGCTGCGGTCACACATACCTACTTACAAACTGAAAGCAATAAGGAGAATGGAAATGCAGATTTACATCAGCTAACAGCATAAACAAAAGCTGTAAGAAAATTGATCGGAAAGCATCTTATTTGGAAATCATCAGATTCACTAATAAGATGAAATTTCTCCAGATGATAGAAGTTAAAATATACCTTGCCATCATATTCCTTCTTAAGCAAAACTTCAGGAGCAATGTATGCAGGAGTACCAACTGTAGATTTTGGTTGTGAATGTAGCACTGAGGACTGCAAAAGACAATCAAAAATCAAGATACACGGATATTACTAGTTAATACGCCAAAGACAATTGCTTGATCTTGGAGAAAAACTACAAATTCAGTAAACTTTGTTAACAATGCTCAGTTCAAATTTGAATGCAACAATCTCGAATGTCCATTTTATACACCTGCAGTTCAAATAAGCAATTTGAAGAAAAAAGTATACCTTTGAATATCCAAAATCACAAATCTTCAAACGGGGAGCTGGACTACCATCTAACAATGTGTTCTCCAACTTTAAGTCGCGATGGCATACTTGCTTTTTAAAAGAAGACAAATAGAGAAAATCAAGTCAAACGTCTCACTATGTTTTCTGGATAGTACAGGAATTTTAGTCAAGGTAAAGACTAATGAAGCATTTAATGTACCATCATCTTCAACCAGACATCTAGTATACTTGGGTTTTTAGACCTCTCAATTAAATGCTTGTGCTTATATATAAGATTCCCAAGTTTTTTTTGGGAGATACGAGATGGAGGCAGGTGACATAGGATGCCTCCGTCTCAAACTCCCAAAAAACTTGGGAATATCACATTTATGAGTTTTTAGCTTTGTAGGCTTTCATAAAATACCAATTGTATCCTTATTTGATAACTTAAATTGTCATATACTCATTCCAAACATGGGAATCTTAAATACTTTGGTATTTTATACCCTAGTCTTAAGTATCCAAATTACTTGGGAATATAAGATACCAGTATAACAAATGCCTTCTAAATGTAGTAAACTTGCATACCATTGCATGACAGTAGCTAACCCCTGATATAAGTTGTTGGAAGAAGAACCGTGCCTGCAGCACAAGTTCACAACACAATTCAACTAAAGGTAACTGCTGCAGCACAACAAAATAAATTGACACAAGAGAAAAGAACCTCATCCTCACTGAACCGTCCTGCATTGCATATTCGCTCAAATAGCTCCCCTCCAGAAGCATATTCCATTACAATAGCTAAATGCGTTGGGGTCAATATGATCTATAGTCAAAAGGTAAGAGAACTAATTAAAACACTTCTAAGACAGGAAAATATATGATAAGATATCGGGGTTGTACAGACCTCCTTGAACCTGACAATATTGGGATGCCTCAGTGACCTGTGATTTATAATTTCCCTTTGTACATTTTCATCTATCTGTTCAGAAATAAGTACGGTTAAGCACAGAATCAAACAGAATATCTGTATGAGTGCAACTCTACCAAAATTCCAGTAAGTTCACAGATTAGCGTATCGAGACCAATGAGATTGACTGACTTCAATTAACCCCCCCCCCCTTCCCCCGGGAAGGAGGCCATAGAAAAATTCTGGAATTTCTTCCCTTTACTTATTATGTCATAGTAACCAAAGATAGTGCTAATATTTCGATGCTGTCCACTAATTAGCCATTAAATGCACATAACAGGCACAAAATGAACTCATTAATGCTCAAAACCTAAGATTCAACATACCATTAAACTGCACTTATGTATAGAAGAAAGAAACACAGGTTGAAATTCAAATAAGCTACCTCTATGACCCTAAATTCCATCCGAAGACAATAATAATATAAAGCAAGAACCACGGGGAAAAAAGGGATAACATAATGTATCTGAGACAAGAATGTCTCCATATACAATAACTGTATTGAAGGTAATTACAAATAAATCCGTCAATCAGGCCTTAATTTGTTATTAGAATAAGAAAAAAAAAAGTGATCTTTAAGAACAGCAAACCATCCATTCACTTCCCAATTACCACATAAGCATATATTTGACATCCACTTTTAAGTACCAACTAACAGAAAGCACAACAAAATTTAGACACTAACCTTATCACCTCTCTCAATATACTTCACGGCAACGAGCTCCTCGGTCTGCTTGTCCCTCATAAGCCTGGCAACCCCGAAATTGCCAGACCCAATATCACGCACGAGTTCATATCGATCGCTGTCATGCATGATCGGCATATCCATTCCGGGCCCAACTGTGATGGCCGAACGATCCATTTCTACCTCCACTTAAAACCCCTTTATGCAGCAACCCACAAGAAGCTCAACTCTCACATTATCATATCAAAAGATGAAAGAGAGAACCCAAAACCTCGATCAGATCGAACAAAGAAAAGCCGTGGCCTTTGACGTGGTAGGACCTGGACCACTGAATTAGATGAGAAGAAGAACAGGTGGTGGGTGAAGGAAGAGACCAAAGATGGTTCGAGCCCGTGAAGCGTCACCCACCCAAATGAGTACTTAAGATTTCCAGTGCTTTGATACGCAGTTGGAGTTGCAGAGGGCGGTGATACGCTCGTGAACCCTCTTCCTCGTCTCTCGGTAGATCGTACCTTTCTTTCTTTCTTTCTTCGGAGTTATCTTTTTCGATTTTATCCAAAACCTCTGAGGGAAGGACTAAGCAGATATTTTCATCTGGGCAGACAAATTATCTGTTAATTGTCTCTGAATCAGTTAAATTAAACCACAAAGACATAAATAGCCTTCACCTTTTTGTTGAAAGACAGAAAGTCTTCTGATATAATTTCCACTAAATGGTCAACTTTGTGGCTGAAGTTTGAAACCAGTAACTAATATAGAAAAAGTGAACAAAAGAATAAAGAAAGAAGGAAAGAGGTTTGGCCTACCAAGAAAAGGCCTTCCCACAAAAACCAACAAGGAAATGAGGATTTTTTTAATTTTTAAAATAATTTGGATAATTCTATGTTATTAGAGGCATCAAAAGATAAATGAATATTAAAATTATTAACCCAAAATTGTCATTCTTTTGTTTTTTTTTTAATATCTATCAACTTTATTTTCAATTCATTCTCATTTTCAGGATTGTTATATCCTAACCAAGCAAATAGAACTTTGGAAAGAATTCATTGGATAAGGTGGAGAAGCGATCAGATCCCCGCTTATGTTTTGAGAAAATGTTAGAAATTTTTTTCATCATTCATTTAATTTTATATGATCAAAATTTGTTTGGTAAAGTATATATATTTTGCGTACATTTTAATCATGATCGTTTAAAATTTAATAAACCATTTAAATAAAAAAAAAGATAAAAAAAGATAAGAAAAGATTCAAACCAAAAAGGCCTTGATCTATTTTCGTGGAGAAGGGAGATGTGGTTTGTTGAGCTGAGAAACTTGACAAGTTGACCCAAACTCTTAAAAAAAATTGGTATTTATCAGGAAATATTGAGAAGCTAATGATTGGTTAGGTGACAATTATGAATTCAAATGCTCATAATTAAATGCTACTCATATAAATTAAAATTAATTTATGTATTTGACTTCACTGTGAGTATTGATTTATACTAGTAATGTTTATTTGAATCTCTTGACCTAAAACTAAAACATAAATAAATTACTATTTAATACAGTAATTCTAATTGAAGCATTAAACTATTATTTTAATTTATCATTGTCAAAGCATAATGAGTGAAACTCACTTCATAGAGAAATCCAATTTAAGATAAGCATACCTAATACCATATCATAATCTCTTCAACTTACACAAAACAACATTAAGGTGATAGTTAATACCTATGCATTTTAATTTATTAAATATTTATAAATCTATGAGAAATTTATCATTTGATGCCAATTGGGAATCAAATTCTCACTTGGTATTGAGCACTAAATTTCCAAACTGGTGGTGTACTATACACTGTTTGCATTTTTTTATATAAAAAGTTATTATGATTATAACATAATAACCATTTTTTACGAACAGATAAAAAAAAGTGGGTACATAGTATATGGGAACATTTAGAAATTTGGTGTCTAAGAGACACCAAATAATAAGTTTTCCTAAATCTAATAATATAAAGAAATAAAGAAATATGTGTCTTAAACAATATAAAGAAATAAATATTTCATATATATATATATATATATTAATAAACTAAATAGTTATAAAATTGATTAATAGATATCATCATTGTTTGTTTTATTATATTCTCTTTTTAAGTAACGAACTTTCTTTGAAATAGCAAAGGATCTTTTTTGGATACCGCCAAAAGAAAAATGTTATAGAAAAATAAAATATAAACTCAATTAACACAAATTAAGTACAACAAAGAATAATGGAAATTTTTACAAGTAATTAGCTTACTACTTTCAATGAGGCAATAATTTTACATGCTTTACTTGTAAGACCAATGAAAGTATATATAGAAGAGTTCTAGACCCTGGCCATAGTAACCTTCATTTCATAAATCCACATTCATTTACTACACTTATTATTTACGGTCACTAAAATATTAAACATATTTATAATATTAAATATATTTTTTTAAAATTTCATATTTAATTAAATTAAATTATGTCTTTTAAAATTCTATAATTAAGTAAATTAAGACCTTTTAAATATGACATTAATATTACTTTTAAGATAATTACAATTCCCACACTATTAATAACAAATATAATGATATTAAGTATATTGTAAGACAATTGGTTAATCAACTCATAATATATTGATACCTTACTTATAGTTAATTGAAATTAGGGCAACACTATAGTGCAGCCCTAAAAATGGGGCTACACCATAATTTCGGCACCAAAATCATATATTTTTTTG
Organism: Ceratonia siliqua; assembly: GCA_034509205.1. Lineage (NCBI taxonomy): Eukaryota > Viridiplantae > Streptophyta > Magnoliopsida > Fabales > Fabaceae > Ceratonia > Ceratonia siliqua. The sequence goes on from JASKGM010067969.1 coordinate 8,437, forward strand.
ATTTTTTATCTCTGTTTTTTTATTTTTTAATATTAATTAATTATTGTTTAGGTCATATAATTTTTTAAAAATTTTTAAAAATGTTTTAAAATTTTTTTTAGAATTTTTTCTATTTTTTTATACTATTTACAATAAATTTTTTGACATTATGTATTTGTAAATATAAAAATTTTTAAAAAAATATAAAAACATTTTAAAAAATTCAAAAAAATATATATAACATAAATAATAATTTATTAATATTAAAAAGTAAAAAAAATAAAAAATTTAAGCTATCGTTATAAATTGTGGTGATAACTTAGAGATCTCTTTGAATTATTATTCTATTAAATAAATTTAAATATGTTCATTCAATAAAAATATTATTGTGGATTTGGTAAAACATTAGTACATTATAAATAGCATAGAATTTTGTGTACTCATTATATAATCCAATTGTATGATAAAGTGAGATAGAAGAAAAAGAAAGCATTGACAATCACACGGCCCCATGTGGCAATGGAAATTGTTAAGTGAATTAGACTTAAATAGAAAGAGACAAGTGATAATATGACAAATAGGAAAGGGTAAGGATTTAATAGAAAATATTTAAAATATTTAGGATGACCATTTTTGTTTCTGTTACCTAAAACATAATATAAAGTTAGAATTAGGTAATGCGTTGATTTAGGTTTAGACTCAATATAAATTTATTTATATTATATAATTTAAATTATATGACTTATGACTTGATCAATCTAATTTATAAAAATTTGGTTTAGATTGAGTTAGTTTCTTAATTTAAGACAAATATAAAGTTATGTAAAATTCTCAAAATAAGAATATTATAAAAATTTAAATAGTAAAAATAAATATGAATAAATTTATACTTCTAAAAAAGATAAAAAAAACCATGTAACAATAAAAATATCAATTACAATAACATTAAAAAATATTCAAGAGCAAACTAATTATTCATCATTTTTTGTACTAAAAAGAAAAATAAATTATTTCACTAAAAAAAGATTAAATGATCATTTAATAAAAAAATTATTTCTTATAAATTTTAATAAATTCGTTCAACTACATGTATTAACAAATCAAAAAAATAAATTTATATTAGTCATAAATTCTAATTTTATGTGACAAATTTCATATATAATATGTTATATAATGTTTATTTAAATAATAATAATAAATAATTTAGTTAAATTTGGTGAGATTAATTTATTATTTTATTAACCCAAACTCAATCCAATTAATATTTATTAAAAATACAATTTAACTCATACAAATTTAAACTAATGCAATCCATCAGTTTATTTTGAATTAATCAATTTAAAAGGATTGATTGGAATCGTCCTTCCAGTTCCCAGTTGGTTTGTACTTGTCTCATCTCTTTTGGACAACAACTGTAGTATCATAATGTATGGAAATGGATTCTTTATAGCCATTGCTTTCTAGTTTCTCCCCCTCATTAATAACTCGGCCCAATGTTCTGTTTTGTTTCTTTTATTTATATTCATATGGGCCGGATGCTCCAAATTTCTGGCCTCTATTGATTATTAATCCCTACAAGAAAACAAGACCCAAAATCCCATGCATTACAAGGCTGCTCTTTTCATTTCACCAAACAAAATAGAAGGGACAATCGGTTATGAGGGGGTTTTCATATTTTGTTTGCTAGGATTATCTAAGTTATTCTAGATCATATTTTGATGGGCTTTTCATATTTCACATACTTGGAGTGCAAAATTTGGAGATGATCTCCCTCATTAGCTTTTTTCAAGGAAAAAAATTAGAAGCTTGGTAATTTATCTTGGTAAAGTTTGATATAGAGAATCTGAGTATAAAACAATAGCAAGTGATCTATCAGAATTATGTGAAATGAAAAAACAAAATATACGCAACATAGAGGGCCAGAAAACAAAATATATACAGCACAGAGGGCCAGAAATGGGCTTATCTTGCAAATACAAGAGTGAGCTGAAACAAACAATCTTGCAAACACAAGATTCTGCAAGCAAAACCCTTTCGGGATGTTAGAGAAAGCAACAAAACACTATAGCAGAAACCAGTTTGATAGTTTTCATTCTAACTGGAAAATATTACATCATATGGTATTTTAGGAAAATTACAAGGAGATAAAGACAGTAATGCCTTTCACACTTAACTAGGAATTACAAAAATAGGAACAGAATACATGGAAACATATTATAGCAGTAGAAAAATAACTACTTAGATAACAAACAGTAGTAATAATAAAGGCACACTCATAATTAATTATTTCTTAGACTTCTTCTGAAGATCTAACTTATCCAAGAATTCCATGGCAATTTGTTCTATATCAGTCCCCCTCTCTTGAAAAAAATTTGTCCTCAAGTTGTCATCAAGGTAGAGGGGTTGATCATAATCGACATATTGATACAAGTCTGCTATGTTGAAAGTGTTGGAAATACCAAATTCTTCTGGCAAGTCTACTACATAGGCATTATGATTGATCTTCTTGATAATCTTGTAGTGACCATATTTCTTGGGCTGTAGGTTACTGTAGGTACTAGTAAGAAACCTCTCTTTCCTCAAGAAAACCATCACTAAGTCTCCTTCTTGAAATTCCTTGTCTCGTATGCTTATCTGCTACTGCCTTGTACTTATTGTTTGCATTTTCTAATTTATGCTTAACTTCTTCTTGAATAGTCTGCACTTCTTTAGCAAAGTTCTTTGCTGCCACACTCTTCTTTATACCTTCAAGCAGTTTAGCCACATACTATCTAGACGTTGTGCACTCAACAATTAGGTTGCAAAGAACAGCAAAAGAAGAAACGCAAAACCCAACATAATGGAGAAACAAAGCACAGTGTAAAAATTATTTCCTGAGAGTTATTCTATAATAATTTTAGGAAAGGAGAGCTTTAATTTTCATCTTGCCAATTTTGATAAGATGGGATAATATTAACATTTACTGATAAAATCAAAGATTATCATATAAGTTATCAGCAAAATAATAGGCAATCACATTAAGAGAATCTAGACCAAGTCAAATATGATGATTTTCAGATAAAGAATATTTTAATAGAATAAAAACCAAAATAAAATTATTTTTAATTACTTGATAACAAGTATGTATATAAGCAATGTAGGACTTTTGAAATACTACACTTTTCACAACAATCCCTCACATATTTCAAAGGGCTAAGAAATTTGAAATTACTTTGCTAGGTTTATCACATGAGCCAAATGCCTCAAATCTGATGTCTTTTGGACTATAAACCATACTTAGAATAAATGAAAAATAATCTACAAAGTCAATGGTGAAGCTTTTAGTTTCTATGAACCATAAACTATTGATTGTAAGTTTAATTTCTCAATACTCACATTACACTCCCACAATTTATGTTGTTCATCGCGGGTATTGCACTAATAAGTCGTACGCGCACTTGAATATTCATGAATGCTCTAGAGACTTTGCCACAAGTCTCATAGGAGCAGCTCCACTCCACACTCATATAGGTGATTCCATCAAGTGTACACTATAACTAGTACACCACCCGTAAGGGATATGGAAGTCATTAAGAAATTAACTCATACTCACTTAAAATTGTAGTTTAGCACTAATCACACATCATAGGAGGAATTTAAAAATTTATAGTGCTACACAGGATCAACGAATGACTTGTTATTACCTATATGAACTTAATTCATGGGATCGCCAATCACATAGATTGGGCTACTGTCATTAGTTGATATCTTAAATTGGCAATAATTCCATTCCCCTCGATATTTCTAAAATTAACTTTCTTCCTAAAGATTTAGTCAGAGGATAAGCCAAATTCACTTCTAACTTTACATAATTAATAGATATAACTCCATATATTTGTAGTTGCTTCACAACATCATGTCTCAAACAAATGTGTCTATTTTTACCATTAAAGGTTTTATTTTTATCAATGGCTATCACCGCTAGACAACCACAATGCATAGACACAAGAGGTGTTAGTTTCATACCCAACGAGACATCTGCTAAGAGGTTTCCCAACCACTCAGCCTCGTTACCTGCTAGTTCCAGAGCTATAAACTCTGACTCCATTGTAAATTTAGCAATAATAGTTTGCTCGATAGATTTCCAACTTAATGCACCCCCACCTAAGATGAACACATAACCATTAGTGGACTTTATCTAATATGAATTTGAGATATAATTTGCGTCACTGTATCCTTCAAGGACAGCGGGAAATCCACTATATAAAATACCATAATTTATGATACATCTCAAATATTTTATTAGCATAACCAATGCAGTCTAATATTTACAGTTAAGATTGTGAGTATATCTACTCAGTATACACACAGTATATGCTATGTTTGACTGAGTGTAATTCACTAAATGCATTAAACTCCCAATAATCTTAGCATGTTCTAATTAACTAATTGGATCACCTCGGTTTTTCTTTAATTGAGTGTTAGCATCATACTCACAGGTGTCACACTAAAATTACCAAACTTCCTAAGAAGTTTCTCAACATAATGTTCTTGTGACATCATTATACTAAAATCTTTCCTTATGATTTTTACACCCAAAATAATGTTAGCTTCACCCAAGTCTTTTATATCAAAGTTAGAAGCAAGAAATTGTCTTGTAATGTTTACTATGTCAAGGCTAGTGTCAAAAATTAACATATCATCCACATACAAGCTGATGATCATATATTCACCATTATCATGTTTAGTATAAACACACTTGTCCACTCCCACTATAGAAAAACCATTACTTAAAATAATGATCAAATTTCTCATGCCACTGTTTAGGAGTTTGTTTAAGACTATATAAAGACTTATGCAATTTGCAAACTTTATTTTCAAAACTATGAACCATACAACCCTCAAGTTGTTCCATGTAAATTTCTTCTTCTAAATCTCCTTTTAAAAATGTTGTTTTAACATTTATTTGATGAATAAAAAGTTTATAAATTGAAGTTAAAGCAATCAAAATTCGAATAGAAGAAAGCTATCATAGCAAAAATATCAAAATAGTTAATGTTTTGTTTTTGAATAAATCTTTTAGCAACTAACCTTGCTTTATATTTATCAATAGAACCATTGGGGTTAAGTTTTCTTTTGAAAATCCATTTACAACCAATTGTTTTTGCTCCGAGAGATAATCAACTAGAGTCCAAGTTTTATTTTGTAAAATGGAATCAATCTTAATTTTGATGGCTTCTTTCCATAATAAAGAATAAGAAGAAAAAATCACTTCATAATAAGTTTGAGGATCACTATCAATTAGAAAAGAAGAGTAAAAATCATTTCCAAAATATTTTTCTTTTCTTGGTCTTTTGCTCCTTCTCAACTCCTTAATGGAGTTTTCTTAATTATCATTACTATTATGTGCAGGAGAAATACTAGATGCTTTAGTGATTTTCTTAGAGAGTGAAAATTGTGTTTAAAAAATTCAGTTTTCTTTGTCTCAATAATACTGTTTCAATCAAGAACATCACTTTTTTAAAACAAGAAATCTATATGCAACACTACGTTCAGCATAACCAATGAACATACCATTAGAAGTTTTTGAACTTATTTTCCTTTTTTTAGGATAAGGTAAAAGTACCTTAGCTAGACACCCCCACACTTTTAAATATTTTAAATTAGAAAAATAACTCTTCCATAATTTATAAGGTGTCTGTCTTGTATGTTCTTTTATAAGGATTTCTATTTTGTAAATGACATACAGATAATATTGCTTCCCCCCATAAGTTATTATGCGCAGCTAAACTAACAAGTATTGCATTCATCATTTCTTTTAATGTCCTATTTTTCCTTTCAGCTACACCATTTGATTAAGGTGAATAAGGACATGTTATTTCATGTATTATTCCTTCTTTTTTACAATAGTCATTAAATAGAACATACTCACCACCTCTATTAGATCTAATCCTTTTAGTTTTTCTATTAATTTGATTTTCAATTTAAGCCTTATAAGACATGAATACATTAAATGCATCATTTTTATTTCTATTTAAATATACTTTAGTATATCTAGAATAATCATCTATAAATGTTACATAGTAACTCCTACCACCTCTTGTCATTGTTTGTTTCATGTCCCATAAATCTATATGTATTAAATCTAATAAATTAGACTCTCTATTAATATATGCACATGTTTTCTTAGTCAATTTAGTTTTAGCACGAATTTCACATTTATCAATATTTGAATTATTAATATTATCAATATTTGAATTATTAATATTTCCTAATTTATGCATTTTCTTGATATAACTTATACTAACATTGCCTAATCTAGCATGTCATAAATCAATAGAATTAATCAAATAAGTAAAAGGAGATTCATCATTCTTAGTAATAATTTCAGAAACATTTAAAACAAAAAGTCCTTGATTACAATAGTCCTTTCCCACAAATACATTATTTTTAGTCATGACAATTTTGTCAGACTCAAAAGTAACTTTCACCCTAACTTTTTCTAACAAGGCTGCATATAAGATTAGATCTTATTGTAGGCACATGAAGGACATCATTTAATGCCAAGGTCTTTCCAGACATAAGTCTAAAAAGAACTTTGCCTTTACCAAGAACTTATCAGTTCTTGAATTACCAAGATAAATTGTTTATTGTCCTTCTTTCAACGAAGTATAGGTGGTGAAAGCATTTTTGTTTGCACAAATATGCCTAATAGCACTAGAATCTACCACTCATTCTTTCACATTGGCCGCAATATAAGCTTGAGAAGTAACCGTAACAATTATATCATTATCATCATATGCTTCAACCAAGTTTGGCATAGATTTAGAAAAATTGTTATCTCTCACTCTTTTTCTACATTTAGCAGCATGGTGACCTTGTTTCCCACAAACATGTCTTTCTTTTTAAAGTTTGGATAATTCACTTTGGGCATGTAACCAAGCTTATTTCCATAATTGTTTTTATTTGCATACCTTTTCAAATTGTTATTGTCAAAATTTTCAATTTTTGAGATATCTAGGAATGGTTTGGAATAGTACAGTAAAGCAAGAATGACTGAGATGGAAGCACTAGCAAAAGAAAAGTCACAGCAGACAACCCATAAGGAATAGGAGAGTTGTTGTTCATAAGTTCCACAACAATAATCATTTGAGATTGTTGTAAAATTATAGAGCAGTAAATGTAGATCGTCTAAGTCGTGTATGTCACTGTCCTAAAAGGATTATTCCACGCCTCTTGGTGCAAAGGCAGTAAGAGCGACAATCCTTCTAGGATATAACAGACCATCTAAATGATGTGCACTCAATAGTTAGGTTATAGAGAACAGCAGAAGAAAAAGAGCAAAACCCAGCATAGTGGAGAAACATAGCACAACGTAAAAATTATTTCCTAAGAATTGTTCTTTGATATTTTTAGGAGAGGAGAACTTTAACGTTCATCTTGCCAATTTTGATAAGATGGGATAATATTAACGTTTATAGATAAAATTAGATATTATCAAATAAGTGATTAGCAAAATAATACACAATCACATTCAGAGAATCCAAACCAAGTTAAATATGAGGATTTTCAAATAAAGAAAATTTTAATAGAATGAAAAGTAAAATAAAATTATTTTGAATTACCTAATAATAAGTATGTATTTAAGCAATATGGGACTTTTGAAATACTTCACTTTTCACAACAGGTTTAGTATAAACCACTGAGAAATGAGACCTTCTAATAGCACTGTGGAGAGCATAGTTATATACAAATTCAGCCTGGGGAAGGGCATGGTCCCAAGCTTTAGGCTTCTCACTATAAATGCATATAATAAGATTCCCCAATGTTCTATTCACCACTTTTGCCTGCCCATTAATCTAGGGATGTGTAGTGCTAGTGAAATTTAATGAAGTATCAAACATTTTCCATAAGGTAAGCCATAAAAATAACTCAAGAATTCCAAATCTCTATCAAATGTTATGGTTTTAGGAACCCCATACAATCTGACAATTTCTCTAAAGAATAGCCTGGCAATATAGGAGGCATCTGTCACGCCCCAATTTAGGACACGTGATCGGCGTAAATAATTACCCTTCAGGTAATTACCTACCAGCCTCATATATCAATGCAAACAACACCATTGAAATAAATTATAAGATAAACATGTTTTCATAAAAATTTCTAAGTCTAAAATTTATTAG
>JASKGM010067980.1:0-14200 GCA_034509205.1 Ceratonia siliqua
ATCCAATCTTGAAATTACTGAAAGATTTATGTATAGGAATAGGACAAGTTCTACGGACCTCAAAGATTGCACTGTCCAAGATCCAAACTCCAACCTCCAAAACCGTTTCCCTCTAGCTGAATCTGGCTATAATGTGGTTGCATATCAACCACACCTACTTCTACAGTACAGACAATTAATGTACTACGAAGAAGACACACCGGCAAATGCTATGAACATGAAACAGTACAAAGTTTTTTGGGTTAAACGAAAACGAAGTAGACAGACAAGTGAAGTGCAAAACAAATAAACAAATTCCGCGAAGCTACGCATTAATTAGGTAGAGTTATCAAGCAAGTAATGAACAAGGTCAGGAAGGAAACATAGGGGTGAAATTTCATTGGAGGCTCTTTAAAATCAGTTTCAGCAGGAACGGGATTTGAACTTCAAACCCTGACCAAGACATAACTGGCAGCTCTTGCCCCCCACTGGCCCACACGTTTAGGTTGTTTGTGTCTTTTGGATGATATTTGATGTTGTCACTTGTCAGAGTTTTAGTAGCAGAAGTCTATGTTTTGTCAACAAGGCACTTGATCACCATCCATTTTTATATGAAATCTGCCCAGAAAGAAGGCTAGACTACTCAAGCGCTAACTAGTGCTAGCTATCATCGGATGTTCATCTCCAAAGTCACTCTTTTAAATTAGTTAGATTGTTAATTTGTTTAGGAACCACTAAAACTTTCTAAACTCAATTCTGAAACATGTATAAGTATATATATATATATAACTAGAAATTGTAAGGCTTTTTATTAATTTTTTGCTGCATTAACCAAAACTATCAGATATGAACCTTGTTATTATAAGGTGGTGAAATTTATCATGTGAAAAAAGAAACACATTCAAATTAGAACCTATAACTATAATTGGGAAGCAAAAGGCATTCATATATAATTGCTCTATGCAGTTATATATATGTGCAATATATATATATATGAAACGGTTAACTTTAGAATATTTGTAGGGAATTGAGCTTAAGACTTGCTATGAAGGACAAGTGTCAGAAGGAATTTCAAAAAGGAAGTGGAAAAAAGAAAGGAAGTTAGAAGCAGCATTCATTGGAATTCCATTTCAAAAGGAATTTTATCATTTATGTAACTAATTCAGAATAACAATGTGAGGAGGTACCCTTCGTGCACAGCCAATATGATGATAATTTGAGACAAAGGGCATTCTTGGATCCTATTCCAATCAAACTTTAACTATCTTCCTAGCAACAAAAAGATAAGAGGGACAGGACCCGAGTGATCGAAAAGAAGGACAAATGCATCATACTCTTTCGTTTTGTCTGTAGCCAGCGTTTTGTCCCATTTCGTATTCATGAACGACAAAGATATATTCTATACATCCGTTCATGATTTATTCTTATTAGGGAACGGTGTACGTACATTTGGTTTGATAACTGGAATGTTACTTGGATCTGGCGCAAAAGCTTCCTGTTTTGTCTTAAATCCAACCCACAGGCTCATAGCTAGCATCTAACTTCTCCAAAAGAAAGGTATACGTATACCCTCCAGCTGAGTCTGACACCAACCTCACCTTTAATATGCATCACAGGTATGGAGATCAGCTGGCATTAGTGATAACAATTAAGAGCTTGAAACTTGTAGGGGATTTATAGTATCTTCCACTACCATATCTTCACCTTTCTTTCCCATCAAGCATCTTTCATTTATGAAGCCCACTTACGTTTATAGTAACTTTTTTTTCTTTTTTTTTCATCGGTATATATATATATACACAGTTATACACACAGATATAATCACTTGTTTCACAGAAAATAATAAATTAGTGTAAAATATTTTTTTCGAACGATGCTATTTATTCCTGGATCAAAATATATGTGTTGATTTTTAACCTAATATATATGATTATTTTTGTTCTATCATAAGAAATAAAATATCAAAATACCCCACATAGTTTCTTAGATCGAATGCCATAACTTTTTCAGTAATTAAAATATCAAAATATAATTAGAAACTTTGCAATCCTGCATATTATGGTGGCAATGATAATATATATATATATATATATATATATGTCGATTGATAATGATGAAAGGTATATAAATCACTTTCATATAGTTGTTACTGATCTGATAAGAACAGATACTTCACTTTTATATATATATACTTACGAACTTGGGCACTTGTATTCTATTTATGTTTGATGTGGCTCCAAGATGCTCTTGAAAGCCTTCCAAAATCATTACTCCTTTTATCTTTTTCCCTTTATAGGATGCAAAGGCAAGACACAATACCCCTTTACTAAAGTTGATTTGACCATACATGCATTTGTTAATATATACATACGTGATTACTAATGAAGCTTTCGCTCAATAGGATTAGAATCGCTTCTAAAATTTTGGCCGCGAATTTCTCTGATGCTAGCTTCAAGCAAAATTTTGTCAAATGCTTATAAGCAATTTTCAGGGAAAAAATGAGTAATATGGGGAAATTTTTCTCTAAGTGTTAAAATATTTGATATGGATTGTGATGGTTTCATTTTTTTTGTTGAAATTATCAACCATGATATTTATTTATAATTAAAATAAGAGATGTGTTGTTAGGAGGGTCCACTTTAGGCTTTTAAATATGGGTGGTGAGTGGGGGGTATAAAGGCAGACTGTGTTATATATTGGTTGGAATCAATATATGGCATGAAGAAGACAAAAGAGCTTCAGTAAGTGCATTGCCCCCACCATTTTTATAACCCCCCCCCCCCCCTTCCCCATTGTCTCTTTTTCAAGATTCTCCATAAACACTCTGCATTAGAATATTTGGGGGTAATTCACTAGTGTTCAATCTTATCACAACCTTTAACTCCTAAAGATAGCACATTTACAGTACTATAATAGTATGATAATAATATCCTCATTATAATTATGCCACGTAATATGTTATGTGTAAAAAGTTCAATGACGGTGTATCATGTTATCATAACTATATATATCACATTCATCGGGTAGGTTGGATTTCATTAAATCAAATGGGTAATATTTATCTCACCCGTTAGATCTTGAATGGACGGTGATTAAGATTGCACATAATGAATCGGACACCCCCAATGTGTTCAATCATGGTAATCATTTGTAAGTGGAGTGTACATGTTACAATGTAGCCTTGATGCTGAAAGCCAGGTACAGCTCTGATCGCACAAGTGAAATGACCAAAGAGGCCGGCCCCACCCAGTGGAGCCATGGCTGATTGGACTCACTAAGAGTTCACCCTATGAATTCGGATCTTAATATGTTTTTTAAAAATTGTGATGGTATATTTGTGTATAAATAATTTATTTTATATATATTTTTTAAAAAATTATGATAATTTATTTTTGTACAAATAATCACAATTATTTATACTTAATGGTTAAAAATACTTAATTAAATCTTTTTCTTAATTTTATCATGTTTGAAAAATATCAAATTAAGATTTAATTATATTGATACTAATTTGATCAATTCTATTAGATCGTTTGCTTTAACTATTTACGATCATAATAAAAAAATAAAAAATTTATTTTAATTATTTAAAATAAATAAATAATGCAAATAATTCTAATAAGACTCATTCGTTGAGCACTAACAGAATCAACTGTGATCTAAACGCACCACACGCTATCAGTACGGAAGTTTTAACAGGCAGGTGACTAAGACAGACAAAAAGAAACCATCTCCAACCAGCCGCCCCGCACGGATGCCTATATTCTTCCCACCTGTACGGCCCACGAATATAGGTAGTTAACTGCCTGATACCACCCTCAACCTGTAACTTCTTTTTGTCTTTTTCATTTTGTGGAAGTTATTTATTTCAAAAAAAATATTATGTAAACTGTATTCTTCTTCTTCACTGAACAATGAATCGAGATTCCATTGTTAAATTATGACAATCCATGTGAATTTATACTACTTAAAAGTAATATTTTTTTTAAATAATCGTAATTATCTAATTACATATAAACGTTCATGATTTTTTAAATTTACTGATGATATCGGATTCTTTCTCCTAAACAATGCAACAATGTATAGTGAGTCAGTGACTATGTATGCTCCCTTCCATTAATATATTTGATTAATTTGTGAAACAAAGTTAAGTATTCTCTGGAATTAAAAAATGTAAAGTATTACATTTCTCACATAACCTCTCACGTCCTTTTAACAAAAGATTTTTCTTTAAATAGTAAAACTTTTTAGTACCAATAACATCACTTCTAGAAAATAAAAATAAAATGAAAAATGAAAAATGAAGATGTGGAACCGTAGGGTACATCCGAGGCATCTCAATGAGGACGTTGGTATAGAATATAGATTCTCCGGCCCTACCTCTAATGGGTTACTGCGGCCATTGCTACCTGCGGCGGCGCCGGCACAGAAATTGCGGCTTTCGGAGACATTAGAGACTTGGGAACATGGTTCTCCTCGTACAGGAACTTGTGCACGATCCTTTGGCTCTTTGTCAGCACGTGCTTCTCCCATGCCTCATCTGCTTTCTCACCACGCTTTATGAAAGCCTCGGTGGCATCAAGGCGATGCATATTCCGTTGCCACAAGCTATGAAGCCGGTGAATCTTCTGCAGCTGACGATTAGCAAGCATGCAATTGTTGATTTTCATCCTAGCAATGGCGGCCTCTAAAACCCTCTTCTTGGTCCTGTCATCGGCGATGGCCTCTGTTCGCAGGAATTGATCCAATTCAGGAACCCCAATAGCCCTTCTGACCCCTCTTGAATAGTCAGCCGAAGGGTCGAAAATTTGACGAACCTCATCAACTTGGCCAGCTTCAATCATGCGATGAACTCGGTGGGACAAGAAGGAATGGAGCACAGGCAGCGAGACATCGACCCAGAGGAAGCAGCAGTCGTATCTAAATCGAAATTCAGGATCATGGTTAACTAAGGCGTCGATGTAGGAATTGGAACCACCAGCAATAATGGGCAAGCAATCCCTATTGACAATGGAATCAATGGCTGAAGAGGCGTGGTGACAAAAGTCATTGGCAGTGAAATTGGAGTTAGGATCAACTATGCTTAACAAGTGGTGTGGGACCCCAAAACACTCTTTTTTTGTCACCTTATTGGTGGTGATGTCAAGGCCTTCGTAGACTTGCATTTTGTCTGAGTTCACAATCTCAGCCGGTGGGAAATGGGCCGCCAAGTCTATGGCAAGCTTGGACTTACCGGTGCCGGTGGCGCCCATTATAACTATCACCTTATCCTTACGGTGATGGAAGAATAAGGGATCCATGCTGAGTCCCCTTTGGAAATTCACTGGGGGTTGTACTAGTACTTGTTTGCAGACAGATACCGAAATCATATTCATAACTAGCGAAACCTGTCAAGTTGACCAAAAGCAGCTCAGAAATATGGGCATTCATTAATAACTATAACCAACAGACAAGTAGAAAACTAAGGAGAATATATCAAATTGAAAGGGTCTGTAACTCTGTAAGTAATGAGATATGGAGAGAATAGAGGGATTTCCTTCCAGTGACAACAAAAACAGACATTTTAAAGCAGGGGAAGTAAACAAAATGAAAATTTTACAGTGCCCCACATAGTTTCATGGACCACCGCCATATTTATATATAGCTATCGATACCTTTAATCTGGTGAAAATTAAGACGCGGCGAGATGTAGAAGTGTAGCTGAGTTAGCTAGTTGGTTTGCAGAGGAGATGGAGGTTGAGAAAGAGAATTAGAAAAAGAGGGTATATGGGAAGAGTAGTGAGGGGAGGAAGGAGAAGGAGGTAGTGAATTGGGTTGTGTCTGGAGTGATGCGCTAGCTTAGCTTGAGTGAGTGGCGTTTGCTGGGGAGAGTGAATGTGCTGAGTCGAAGACAAATGAAGAAACGGGGGCTATTTATACTATTGTTTTTGGGATTATTTGTATTTTTTGAATTACCGGTTAGCTGTGAGCATATGAAAGGACTTGTGTGACCCACGGGTTCACGAATCTATTATGACACGTTGGTTAATTTTCTAAACATTTTATATTTTAATGGATGACATAAATTAAATTTAAAGAGTACCCTTTTAAATAAAACCTTCTGTTTTTCATCTTATGGAATACATTTTTTAATTTAAACTTGTTAATTAATTAAATTTTTGACACGTTAAAATTTTTTTTTATTAAATATATGATTAGACTTTTGATTTTTTTTTGTAAGTATTAGAGTTTTAATTTTTGTTACTTAAATTATGTGAAAGATAAGAAAAGTCAATAATAACCTTAGATAAATAATTGACAATTGAGATTTAAATAAATTAAATAATAATTACTCATAAAATTTTAAAAATAATCTCTTGATTTTAGCAATAACTCAATTAATTTAAATCATAATTATAAAAAAATTATTATTGACTCAACTCACTTTTCACATAAAGTGAATACTTTCGTATGATATGTCCTTAATTATATTCTTATACTTCAATAATTAATTTTCAAGTTTGTTCTGTTTTTTTTTTTTTATAAAAACTATATATATAATAAGAATCAATATTAAAAATACATTATCTTAAGTTTTATTGAATTTTAATAATATCACTCTTAAGATTTTTTATTTTCAAAATGACATTAACTTTTTTAATGAATATGTAACAAAATTAGTTTATTTTTATTTCTTATTTGCCTATTATATTAATATTAAAAATTAATTTTTGATATTTTCATAAAATGATTAAATCTCATTTAAAAAATACATATCAAATCATATTTTATTAAACGAAGTAATTTAGTCTAAATGTGACGAGTTAATGAGTTGGTGACAGTCTGAAAGGTGTGGTCTTACACAAAGTCAACTATTCGTGTACAATCTGAATCAACCACCATGGTAACAAGTCAATGGAACTAAACCGCACGTGTGTTACTTGGATATTCTCTCAAACACAGAGATCTGCAGGTAACCTCGTACTGTCGTACAGAAGGCAACAAAGCTGTGTTACATATAAGAAGTTAAGAACTGATTCAAAAAAACTATTATCTGCCTTGTACTAGAAATCTAAAGTAGTTTTTTCTTAACAACATTACATATTTATCCTCTAAATTAGCTTTCTTTTATCAATCTTATCCATAAACTTCCAAACTGAGCATTTGATTTTTTTTTAATTTAAATGAAGTGATATGAATTATGATTTATTAGATATGAATTATGATTTATTATGTAATGTAGATAATTGTTAGAGAGTAAAAAGGTTTTAGTAAATAAATCTCGATCTCATCTTATTGATAACTTGACAATTAGGTATTATATGATTAAATTATGATCGTTTATTTTTTTTAAACAATTACGATTTGTATAATTACATCATATTTCGTTAATAAATAATTAGATGTATTAGTAAGTCAAATTTAGAGTAAATTATGTTAGCTTCCTTAAAATTTATAAAACATGTTTATATATATATATATTTTAATTTATATATAAATCTTTTACGAATTTACAAAATTTATGTTCATACCCCGTTATAATTTTAAAATATTTAAATTAATATCCTTTATTATAAAAATTTTAACAATATTAATTTGATATTTTGATGATTTGTGATATATTGAGTTAAGTTATTTAAAATTTTTAGGAGGAAAAATGAATTTATGAGTGCAAATTTTGCTATTAATATAAAATATTTTTATATGAATTAAAACTATAGGAAATGTGAATGTATTTAAAAACTCATGTGAAACGTAATACACTCTTAAATTTAATAAAAGGCATTACTTAAAATTTCTCCATATATCCTTTGATATTTTTCTCCGGAGAATTGGGTTTTGATCAACCTAGGTTAACTATGATTCATAATTAATGACTTAATTTATAAGGTTGAATTAATATTGGGAAATTATTTATTATGATTAAAGTGGTGGAAATGAGAAAATAAAAGTAGTGGATGCATATATCAACGAATCTATCACTTTGCAAACAGAATATTCTTGAAGCAAATATAGAGATGAAATTGTTCCCGTCAGTTCATATAAATATTGTTAATCTTAATTATCTAGAAGCTTCCACGTGTTGCGCTCTAGTTATGGTCGCATGGGTGTACCATGCATCGATCGATTCAGTCCTACCGAAGGAGAAGGTTAAGGTTAGGTCAATGGGGATAATGACTTTAATTAGGCACCTAAATTTGGCTCTTTCATGCTTCATGGGACCACATTCAACCATGCCTTATTTGTTTAGCATACCCTAAAGCCCTAAGCCATTGTCCTTTGCCGCCAACCTTGAATTATTAATTGAAAAATGTTTGATATATGATTATCTTTATTTTAGTATTTTGAACAATCGAGATATTTAATATATTTATGTTTAATATATTATTACTCAAGATTCAATTTTAGTCATTTTCTAATCTTATAAATTTACTTATATTTAGACAATCGCGATATTTGATTATATATAATAAAAAAATAAATTATATATAATTAAATTATAACTGTTCAAAAATAAATGAATGGCACCCAATGGGTCGAAAATGATTGAAGATAAAATAACTAAATCCATTTCCTCATCTAAAATTGAAGTGTGATAAAATGTTACGATTTTGGGTAGGTAGTATCTCATATAACCTAAAAATTATAAAAATCTTACATCAACACCACTTTTAACTTTATTATGAATTTTTATAAAATACCAATTGTATTTTTTTTATAATTCTTAATTATTATACAAAACATTAAAATTTTAAAAATTATGATATATTATATCTTGATATATATCCTATACCTTAATATCCAAAATATCATTGTCCATACTCTATGGTATATGATATATCAGTGTATCAAATGACTCCTTCATTGTTTGTTAAGAAAAGTTGGTTCTTTGTTTAATTGGAATACCGGTGAAAATTGATCATAGGAGTTGGTTAACTCGCCAAATAATGTATTGAAACTGAATTTTAAATATATTTCAGTTTTAATTAAATTATAAATTTTGATTATAACTATATTTTTATCATGTTTCTTTATTTTTAATAAATTTCAAAAATATTCAATATTTTTTTGTAATTTTTATTATCAAAGGAGTCAAAATTTAGGTGAAAAAATAATTGAACATTGTATTTATGATTTTTGTAGTGATTTTCATGTAATATTTCATAACTTATATTGTTATTTATATAATTATAAATTATAAAAAAATTAAACTATATGTTCATAATTATCTACATATTTATATGATTGAAATTAATTAATGTTTTATGCAATATTACGATGTCATTTGTTTAAACCAATTATCAAATCAATTTAATTAATTAACTCCAATACATTTTTTATTTTTCATTTAAACTTGATTTTAAAACATTGTGTGTATATAACACTAGTGTTTATATAAACATAGGCAAATATTTAGTGTTTATATAAAAAATATATTTAATATAGAAATATTGATCATTTTAAAATTTTAAGACATAATTTTATGTAAAACTCGAATTCTCAAGAAATGATAACCTTACTGCCCTTTGAGATTGTTATCTTCGTTTTAGAGGTTTTTTTTTTAGATAATGAAAAACTCAATTTCTTAATAAGTTTTGCTCTCTAGAGAACTTAATTAAGTTTTTGACTTTTATATTAATAAATAATAATGATTTAGTTGTATTTTAATTTTAAAATACAGGTTTTGATGGTTATTAATTTTGGATGTTTCATTAAAGAATTCCAGGAAACAATGCATTAATTATGGTTTTTCTTGTGTATTATTTTGAGAGTAATTGAAGAGGAAGCTTCATATTTTGTGATTTAATATTTCTTGATTAGAGTTTTAATTTGTCTTTATTCCTTTATTTAAAAAAATAAAATAAAAGAACCTACATTAGCCGCAAATTTGGGTGGGGAATTAGTTGTTTTCAAAAAGGAGGGGGCAAAAAGAATTTCCCTTTTGGTTTTGGGATACCTAAATAATTATTTATTGTTGAGAAGACAAGTTACTAAGTGTCTTTAACCTTTATAAGAAAAATAATTTCATATTAAAGATTCATGATTTTAGGATAGTTTGTTCAATTGCTTATTTTAGTCGGGGCTGCTAGATGCCGCCGCTGGTGGCTAATAGGTTTCTTCCACCAAGGAAATCCTATGTTTTGGTACGGCACCAATGAAATAATTTGAATAATATAATATCTTTGAGGATCAGAATTTTTTTAATTATATTCAAGTTTTATTTTTTTTCTCTTTAAATCAGGCTTTCTTTGAGGTCCTATAGAAAGAAATGGTTTAAAAGTCGACCCAGTTGTTTATTAGTTTCACAATTTATTGGTATGATTATAGTTGAAACTGATAATAAAAAATATTTTTAATTTTTATATTATATAATAATATATATAAAATATTATTAAATTATTTAAATATATATAATAAACTTAAAATAATAAAAAACACAATGTCAAAACAACATCGTTTCAATAAAAGAAAAAAAATAATTGACTATGTCCAATTCACCGGTTTTGATGGATATACGATTTTTGACTAGTTAATTTTTAAGGATCAATCGGATCGATTCATCGATTTTCAAGTTAATTCAACTAGTCTAGTCCAATTTTATATATGCTAAAAAAGACGTTTACATTGGTCTAATTAAAATGAAATAAATATAATTTGAATTCAATTAAACTAATTAAGATGCTACTATTTTGTGTAGATGCAAAATTAAAATTGATGTGTATTTGATTATGTGAAAATTGTATATTAATTCCATTACTGAAAATTGTAATTAATCTGTTTCTTAGTAAACATTATGTTATTAATTTTTATTAGTAGTATTTGACTATTTGTACGTTATTGGAATCGATTGCCTTTTCTCTGTCTTTATAAAGTAAATCCATCTAATTAAACATTGTACTTCTTTTGCTAGAAATTTGAACAATTAAGAAATTAAATTACACAAGAATATCCATGGCATTTTACTTATCTAGTTATTATTACTAATTTTAATCATTGAGGTTTTCACATCAGCATGGTTTCTATCGAGGAATTAATCCAACTCAGTCATAACTTGGAAGTTAGGAGGATATATAAACTTGTACTGAAATTTATTTGTTTACAAATGAAGAAGGCGAAAGCAAGAAGTAACAAGAAAAAGAAGGATTCATTATATAGTATCGTGAGGCTTGGTTTATTAGTGTGTGTATATGTATATATATAGCTGCACTGATTTGATTTATTTAATTATATCTTAGAAGCAAAAAAGAAACTTTTATTTTCTTCTAATTCTTCATAGTCTAATAGAAGATCTATCAACTCTAGCACATACATATGGAAGTCATAGTAATTATGAACAATTAATAGGTAGCACTATTTGGATTATATATATATATATATATATATCACTATAATCAAAGATCTCTGCTTTGACCTCGGTCCATTCATTATATGTTTGTATATATATGATCATTTCACTGCTAGCATATCATTGGTCTTAACCAGTTTGACTCTTTATTATCAACTATGTGTACAATTAATAACTAGCTTTTGGTACATATTAATGTGATTAACAGGAGTAATTAATTTATTAGCTGCATACTTTGAAATATTTACATATATTTTTATTGGCAAGTTGTATGGACCCCTTCTTGTAATGGAGCACTAAGTAAGAGTACTAAGGACAGAATTCCATCTAATTTTATTCCTTTTTAATAAACTATAAAAACAAAAGCAACCAACACTAGAGATTGTCTATCTCTATCTTCTTACACTTGTCAGCACTTAATCTCCATTACTTAGCATAAAAAATTCAAGAAAAGAAAAATCAACATCAGTAATAAAATCATGAGTTTCAGTACTGTAATAATCAAAATAAAGCACTCAAACCAATTGGTCACGATACCATGTTAATAATCATTAGGAGGAGAATAATTTACATTATCTGAAGGTACCAACTTGTTATAAGTTTTATGCCACAAGATATTAATTGTCAAACGCAGGGGAGAATTAAGTTGAAAGCAGAAGTGTCTTACATAAAGAGTTGATATTGTTTTCTCATATATAACTATGATGGTGGGCTTTAGTGTGCGTGGGAATTCCCAAAAGTTGCTTTCTTCCATATCAAATTCAAAATGGCACTCCCACTAGATATAGTGAGAGAAAAGGACATCACAATCATTCATATATATAAATAACGGTTACCAATGTTTGAATCTAAGTCTTTCTTATAAACTAGTCAAATCATTCATTATTAGACCAAATTTAGTGGCTCAATCATTCCTATATATGGTTGGACTAATGTTATGGTAATTACTATGGTATTAGAGTTTAACCACATATTTGTATGCGTTGTACTTTTACCACTAACTTCAATTCATCTTTATTGTTAATCTGTCTATAAGGAAGCGGACTTAGAATTCAAACTTATGACATTATATATTATGTGTACTCTGATAATTAACATTCTTATAGTGTCATATGTTCGAATTCTGAGAATGTCCACTCTGTAATAAATAAACAATAAGAATGAATTTAGAATAACAATAAGAGTGCAACCATGTTAACTATGCACGTGGCCAAATCCTAATACCATAGTGGCTATTAGGTCTTAACAATATTTGTTTAATATATTTGACATCTTTGAGGTGTCAGCCAAAACCCCATTTCATTGTTTTCTCCATTGCTTTGAATATTAATATTCAAACTCACCAACACTACCAACTAATCATTAATCCCTAAACTTTATAGGAAGCGTGAACTTTAAAAATTGCATTGGCATTTCCCAGTTATATGCTTTCTTTTCAGCTGCTTGATGGGCAATATTTCATTTGCAAATGATTATGAACAATGTCATTTACACCATGTTTGCAATTTCAGCTAAGCATAACTATCCCTATGATTCCACCAAATAAAAAAGGCATTACTGTCTTTCTGTTTTGAAGTGAAACCATTGATTTTAATTAGTGACTGTGCTTTTTCCTAGGAATCAGCTTATCCCCAGCACAAAAAGGAAGAAGCTGAACTGAAAGGCAATGATGGGAAAATTATATGGTCAATAATGGGATTTGAGGCTGGTTAAATTTAATTAATTAACTGAGGATATGATAACCAAAAAGGATCAACCCGTGCAAAAACCCATTATATGATATAATAATCAATAACTTTTGACGAGACTTGAGCATATTATTGACATTAACATATAAATTATTGAAGAGTCGTATCTTGAATTTTGAGCCACTTTCTTTTCATTCTTAACGACCCCACAATTATTCAGTGCTTTCATTCATGCTAGCTAGTACCTAGAGTTCCATTTTAGGCTTTAGCAGCTTCCATATACGTATGTCTCGTGTGTTTTGTTCAAGTAACTGCCTGTTTAGCCACAGAATTTGTCATTTTTAAAACTAAATGAGGACAGAATATTTTGTGTTTAAGGATAATTAATTTTAAGGTGCATGTCTGTCAATATGTGCAGATTCCCCGCGGAGACTGTTGCCTTTTCGTCTGGTTTTGTGCTGTTATTATGATCATCATGACAAAGCTAGTACGTATAAGAGGAAAAAGAAATACATAGGAGTATGTATAACTAATAAGTAAACGAATCTTAATTTCCAGTTCCATGTGTATTATAATTAAGGATATTGTCAATGCTAGCTCATATCTAAATCTTGTTCATAAATTAATTAAAATACAGTGATTTTTTTTCCATAAATATTTTTTATACATGACATTAAATATGGTTTACTGTTACACATGGTTAATTTTCTATCTTATCATTTAATTTATCAAATTCAAATGGAATCAAGTCTTTATTTATTATAAATTATGCCTTTAATAAATTCTAAAAAAGTCATTATTCCTTTCTATTCAATATTCTGACATTTCTTAAACAGCTTTCATAAAGCATATATATATAGGATCACTTTCTGAATTCTGATTAATTAATCCAACCTTCAATGACAAACTCTTACCCAGTTAATTTAGGACTTCCATGTTCCTATTATAATAATTAAGCTTTAAATTCGATAATGTTTTAATATATACAATTCAACTCGATCATTTTACCATATAAGAGTTGTAATTTCTTATTACTGACTCATTGTATTGAAATTCAATTAACTATAGGTTATATAACATAGTCTGGGTCTGTTGGTTTTGTTATCCTAAATCACTTAGGATCATATATAGGAAGTGGATTAATTATATGATAAAATAGGCATAACATTCTGGAACAACTTACACACAAATATATATATATATATAT
>JASKGM010067991.1:0-16573 GCA_034509205.1 Ceratonia siliqua
ACCACATACTACAGTTAATGCTATGTTGGTATATATTGGACAAAGATGATTTAATTTGGTAATCTCGGCAGTTATCACATGCCGCATAGAATAAGACTAGATTGTATAAAAGACATTGGATAGTTAAACAACATGCCTTCATCTGCTCTCTAGTTCTAAGTTCCATCTTTGACAATTCATTAGCAACAACCCTAGAGTCATCTAGAAGTCTTTCACTACTTTGGCATTTTCAACCAACGCACCCAACCTTTCACTAGATTTTTCTAAAGCCTGGACCATTTGGTTTCCAAATTCTGCTAGGCTGGCAGCAAGCATATCTCCTCCTTTAGGCCTCTTTGTTACATGTCCACCATGAGAATATTTAATATTCTTTGTATTAGTTTGAGTTTAATTAACAGACATTGGGTGGGTGACATCTTCAATGTCATCATCACTCAAACCAATAGTCTCTTTAGCATTGTTTGTATTAGCTACTGCCTTGTCTAAGTTCTCAACTACATCAATAGAACTTTCCGCAGCTTTCCCATTAGCACAATCCCTACCAAATATGACAATCAGCTTATTAAAGTAAGGAAAACTCTTGTTCCTGTACCTTGATTAATTCATTCACATACTCATTATCAACAATAATGCATTTATTCTCATCATTCCAGCCCAAGCCACTCAGATTGGTTAAATCATACAATACATTATATTCACCCTTAAGCCTCCTCATAATTGATTCGATGTGAGGAGATACTCTTATGCTTGTCCAAAGGAACATAACTAATTACTTATGCACCCAGCCACAAGTGCTTATTTTGAATGTGCTAGCATCACCCATTTTTCCTTGGGCAACTGCTTCTTCTAGGAAATCTAGCAAGACATTGAATTGCCATCACTCCATACCTTGCATTCTCTCTTCACCTTACCTTGTGGTTGACTCATTTTAGCATCCATACCTATTAAATACATAAACATAATATAAAAATAGAAAAAAAAACAACTATGAAATAGATAATCCATAACACAAATGAGAGTAATGTTTACACCATTACAAATTTAATAAGTACTACATTTAAAATGACATAAAAGATACATCATTACAAATTTAATAAAAATTACAACAACTTTAAAATGTTATGAAAAAGTATATCTCTACAAATTTAATAAAAGCTATAACAACCACATATTTTACCATACACCATACCCATTCATTATACATATCATTTGCTAGAGTATCCCTCCATGCACTCCATGCGCCATTCGGTTCAACAGCTTGTATATTATCACGTGTTTCAGAGTCCTTGTTATTTGTCATATTATCTAATTCCATTTCTATTGGATTTATACTCAATTCCCTTTTAATTCAAAATTTAATGGAGAAGACAATGAACTAATGACTTTTGGTTTGTAAAGATAACACCACTTTAGATCACTTATGGGAGACTGTAGAAGAGGGGTATGAAAAAACAAAGTATAAGATTGAGAAATAAAGTAACAAGAAGAACAAACTACAAGAAAAGAGGAATCAACAAGGACTTTAGCAAGGCCCAAGAAATATATTTGACCTAGATACCCTATAATCCCATATGCACATATTATAATCCTATAATCCCCAAGCAAAGCAAAGCAAACAAAATCACAAATTATCAAGACACATGCCTAGTAACAAGCCCCTGAATCTTCTATAAATTTCATTAGCTACTTCAAACTGTTTATTCAAGTCATTCATCACCAATGAGTAATTTTAACACTTGGTTACTCTGCCAATGATTGAAATATAGCATTATGCCTAATGGTGTATATAGGTAGTTTCAAAGAAAACTCTAGTTTAAAATTCTTTCCTGAACCCTCCGTATATCTTTCACGGCCTAGCCAAATTTCTACTAATTTACAATATATTTTAGTTTAGAAAGCAAATAAAGATGAAACCCTAAATACCCAACACAAAAATAAATCTCAGAATCCATGATATGTGTAAAAGGAAAAACCAAAAACTATGTGTTGAGCTTGTACAAACTGAAGCTACCTAAGACCAAATTCTTAATGGAAATTCATCATGGAAAAAAAGTGGTATAAGTTGTACCTATGGCTGTACAACGAAGGAAAAGAATAGAGCTTTGATGTTGCCTTCGAGGAAGACTTGAAATCTCGGCGATGCTGTTCATGAACTAACATGCTACTTCATCTCCAACAATGATGGCTGGCTTGGTTAGGATTAAAGGTTTTCTCCTTCGTTGTAGGCCGACGTCGTGAAGGTGAATGAGAGAAGAGTTGTTCGAAGAGAAGAGGAAGAGGGAGTAGAGGATGGAATAAGTGGGTTTTTAGGGTTTTTTTTGAAGAAAAACCTAATATTCTTAATCTATTAGCTTATATAGGGTTCCTTATCATGCCTTATCCTACCCCTCCCTGTATTTTATTATACAGTGATGACTGTATAAAAAGTCTTTACTAGATAGGACTATAGTATCCATTGTACAAACCAAACACCATATAACAACGAATTATATTAACTTATCCTATCCAATTCTGCTTTTGACACTTGTTGAGCTATCCTCGACATTAGTGGTAGCCTTAGATTCACGTGTGGATTTATGAGTGGAATTTACCCTCATACTTCTAGCTTGTGTTTGTGGACTTTATTGGGGGCGAGTGCTGATTCATCTTCAAATTATCCACTTCCTCATGTGTTGGCCCCTTAGACATCAAAAGAGTAGAGCTTGGCACATTCTGCACTTCTCTAAACACATCCCCCTCCCTCACATCCACTTCTTTTCTCCTATTAATCAGCCTCTTTGCAAGCCACTATCATTCTCCTTTTCTTTGTTATTTTCTTTCATTGTCAAAGAAGATAGTTTCTCCAAAACTCTCCTAGCATTCTAAGAATATAAACTCTCACTTTGATTAGCTCTCCTCGGCTTGCTATGGTGCCCAATATTGGTTTGATTCTCCTTGCCTTCTTACACTTTTCTCTTTGTTTGAGAAGATTTTAGCAACACCCCATACTCCTTGGAATGATTCTTGCCTTCCTTCTCATCTTGAATAACTATTTCGCATCTTCATGGTCGATGACTCTACAGTAATAACATATCCATGGTAATCTCTTATACCGAAATTCTACCCAAAATGACCCATCCACTCTACTCATCATTTTAATCCTAATCCTTGCAATGTTGATTAATACCCACTTCCACCAAAGCTTTTAGAAACAAGTTCTGCCCACCTTGAGATGCATAAACTCCAACCTCCAAAACCTCCAGAAATGAACCTCCAGTTTTCCTACACATAGCTTTGGTTCTTCAATGTGCAGTGGTTCTACAATGTGCAGGAATGTCCCACATAGTTTTCCTACACCTAGCTTTTAGTCACACCCCATACTCCTTGGAATGATTCTTGCCTTCTTTCTCATCTTGAATAGCTAGTTCGCATCTTCATGGTCGATGACTCTGCAATAATAGCATTTTTGCAAGGTTGATTAATACCCACTTCCATGAGAGCTTTTAGGAATAAGTTCTGCCCACATTGAGATGCATAAACTCCAACCTCCAAAACCTCTCGAAATGAACCTCCAGTTTTCCTACACATAGCTTTGGTTCTACAATATGTAGGAATGTCCCACATAGCTTTCAATCACACCTCATACTCCTTGGAATGATTATTGCCTTCCTTCTCATCTTGAATAGCTAGTTCGCATCTTCCTGGTCGATGACTCTGCACTAATAGCATATATGTGGCAATCTCTCATACCGAAATTCTACCCAAAATTACCCATCCGCTCTACTCATCATTTTAATTCCATCTTTGCAAGGTTGATTAATACCCACTTCCACCAAAGCTTTTAAAAACAAGTTCTGCCCACCCTGAGATGCATAAACTCCAACCTCTAAAACCTCCCCAAATGAACCTCCAGTTTTCCTACACATAGCTTTGGTTCTATAATGTTCAGAATTGTCCCACATCTGTACCTAAATTTGTGCCCTCTTAAAACCCTTTTGCACTTTGTCCATATCCCTACCCCATCGTTGTAGTAGTAACT
This sequence comes from Ceratonia siliqua, assembly GCA_034509205.1. Lineage (NCBI taxonomy): Eukaryota > Viridiplantae > Streptophyta > Magnoliopsida > Fabales > Fabaceae > Ceratonia > Ceratonia siliqua. The sequence goes on from JASKGM010067991.1 coordinate 4,019, forward strand.
AGCAATTTCGGTGGAGCCATGGACTTCCCCTGATGACCCTAATCAAATCAACATTGTTTGAAAGAATTGAAATAGTCTTGGTTGCAACTCCTCCACTCCAAATCTCTTAGGATTACCCTAAACATTCATCATAGCTATTTCCAAGGCCCTTTTGTTGACTGTCTTCTATGTGATAACCTTTTTTATTAGACTATTTTTCACATTCTCTAAGGGCCTCCTCTATATCAAGATCATCAAAAGACAACCTTGAATCTTCTTGATGGTTATTCGACGTATTCTCTTCCTCCTCATCCTCAAGTTGTTGTTGAGTATCTCTTCTCCATTCTCAATCACCACACAGGGACAATGATTTTGCACGAAGTGATAATGGTGCACAGCGGCGCCATACAACAAGAACTTTATGTTAAAAACCCTAGCAGCGCTTTCAAAACGCAAAGAGGGTTCGTAACACTCATATTAATTCCAAAAAAGTATCCTTAATTTGTTCAATTCATCCATTAAAATGATAGGCCCATTTTAACCCTATTGATTAAATCCATTAAAAAAATGGATTGGATTAAATTGAATAACATAATAAATAGATTGGATAATCACCCTCCTCATCCCCGTTTAATTGGATTGGTTATTTTATTATGATTATTTATTTATAAAAAATATTTAATTATTAAACAATTATATTTATAGAAGATAATTATTTGGTACAAAATAATGAGAGTAAAAAAAATAAGGAAATTTTAAAATTTTCTATTTTAATCTTTAGTTTGTTATTATAATCTCTTTCTGAATCTATTAATTGTAATACATTACACTCTAATCTATTATAATTTAGTTAAATTACACCCACCTTTTAATTAAATACTAAAGTTAACAATTTTAATTAACATGAATTAGTTTTATAATTTAAAAAACTTAACAAAAATAAAAAATAATAATTTATTATGTAAAATGACACAAATATCTTTAAAAAATAAGATAAAATTTTTAATTAACTTTTATTTTTAAGAATAAAAATAAAAAAATATATTTTATGTCATTTATTTTTGAGATATTTGTATTATTTTATATAATAAATTTATTATTTTTTATTTCTATCAAGTTTTTTTAATTAAATAAATAAATTATATTAATTAAATTTATTAATTTTAATATTTAATTAAATAATATAAAATAATTAAATTTAATTATGATAATTTAAGGTATAATATATTATAATTATTAGATTAAAAAATATTAACAATTAAAATTAAAGTAAAAAGATACAAATTCTCGACAAATAATAATAATTTGGTGTTTATAGGACACCTATCAAAACTTGATGCTTCACGGACTCTAAACAATAATTGTATAATTTAAGTTATTCTATAAATTGAGGGAAAAAATTTAAACAATTTTGACAAATAAAATATGCTCTTTTCCTCTAAAGAAAAAGAAGGGGAAAAAAAAAAGCGTTGTTTCCCTTCATCTGAGTTCCTCCCAGCGACTCTTTCCTTTCATGCGAGGCGCTACCCGCAACCACTGGCAGGCTGGTGCGCTGATGCTCTGATTTTCTCTATCTAGAACCAAACTCACTGGGACAAACTTCTCTTTCATCTTGTTAGCTGAAGTTTCAGGGTAAGAATGTTTACCATAAATTGAGGTTTCATTTGTTATCTGAATTGCATTGTGGATGAGTTTTTGGTGCGAGTATTTCTTGATCAAGCAAAAGAAATTTTCTGGTGAAATTCATAGAACTATTCCAATGCCGTTGATTGCGTCTGTATAATTTGGCTTTATATTTCATTTCTTCTGGTAGGTTTAACATGACAAATGGTTATTTTCTTGGGTGAAAATTCTGGGTTGGACGTTTTGAATGCCTGTGGGTTTACTCACCAAATCTACAACTTCAAGTTTGTCCTTAGCGGTTCAATTGTTTTATCTCACAAATTTTTTTATCTTTCGGCTTTCAGACATAGAAAAGGGGTTCCATTTAGTGGTTATTACAAGCAGATTTGGTTTTGAATTCAAAATTTCTTGAATCACTTGAGTTGACTTGTTCACCTTTTGCATTTCAATTTGTTGGTTTTAGTGTTACTTTTGGATATCAACAATTTTCAACATGCACAAATGGAAAAATGAATAGATTGGAAGTTACATTTGGCATCCTAGTACAGTAATCTGGTTCATGTATTATATATTTGTATCTTCCTTTCGAAATAAAAGTATTTACCTTGTTTTTTCTTTAATCAGTTGATAACTGATACTGTACAAAAGTACAAGTACATACTTCTAATTTTATGTTGGTTTACTGTTGATTCTGGTTTTCTATTTTTAATGTGAAGTCTGAATTTCTTAACAATCAGTTCATCCATTACTGAAATTGGATGTAGCTTTACTCATCTGGGCAGTATCATAAAACCTAATTGATAATACGAAGTTATTAATATTCGAAAAATGGCTTTTAAAATAGGTGGATGTAAAAGCAGAGCATTTCTTCTTCTAGAAAAATACATAAGAGTCATACTTACCTACAGCGTCCTTGATTGAATATGATTTAACCAGTTTGCTAGCACAGTACAGGATTTCCCCCCTTCAGATTTGCTTTCCCTCCATGAGTGAGTGAAATTGGTTTGTCTTTAGCATCTCAGGTTCATATTTGCATAGATAAATAGACCATAATTCTTTACTCATATGCTAGAGAACTAGTTCTAGTAGGGAATGAAAATAGCCTGATTATTTAAAGAGTGATACATGAAGAGCTGGGTTGCGTTCTTGTAGTTGCAGCAGGGGTAAATTCATAGACAGCTTAAATTAAATGTATCCCTGCACAGAGAACAGAATAAAGTTTTTTTTGGTAAGTCAGTTGTCTAGCTCAGGTCCTCTGTATGTTCGAATCTTGGATTGGAACTTTGATAACCTGCTGGATGTACTTGTGTGTGATTGCCAGTTTGATGTACTAGGCTTTTGTACCTAAGATTCACTGCCAGTCAGCGTATACGCATTGTATATGAAAAGTCAGGGATATAGGGATAGGGTGGCAAAATGATTGCTTGAAAGTGAAATCCTTATAGTATAACTTCATGTCTTTCAAAGGTTATTATGCAAGTCCTGGATTGGCACACTCTAAGTGGTTGCTTGCATTGTTGATATCGTCAAAGTCATATCAATTAGGACTCAAGATAATATAAGTCATGTGAACCGGTGGTTCTTTAATTGATTTTATTTGGAGGCCATTGTTTATTCATGTTTTAACTGAAGAGGGACATAATTTAGTTGCATTGTCCTTGTTTATAGAGATTGCAGGATATAAACATAAGATCAGGATGCCCTTGCTTATCAGGCTTTGGCTAAGCACTAGCAGTTCTTCCTGTACAAATGATCATATAGACATAATTTATGCTTGCTGTGCTGTCTGCTGATTTTGGATTTCCTATGGCTGCTGCTATAACCATTACACTATCTTAACCATTTGGTGACCAGTGGCTGCAATAACCTCATTGACATTAATGACCTATTCTATCACTGTAAAAGCATTCTCTTTTCTTTGCCCGCTGCCATTCTTAAATTTATTGGCTCTTTTCAAACAAAATTTGGTAAGAGGGTAGGTAGAAAACTCATTTCATCAACCTTAATGTTGTCTATCAATCATTATAGACGGTTTAGATGTTATTAAATTTTTTTACTACTTTTGCCCCCTCTACCATTGAAATTTTGCTGGCTTTGTTGTTTCTTTGCTTCTGCCGTTCTTAAATTTGTTGGCTCTTTTCAAACAAAAACTTGTAAGAGGGTAGGTAGAAAACTCATTTCCGCAACCTTAGCGATGTCTATCAATCATGATAGAATTTAAGATGTTATTCATTTGTTTTTACTACTTTTGCCCCCTCCCCCATTGAATATTTTACTGGTTTTGGTTGTTTTCTAAACCCTTCACAATTTTAAATTGAGCTAAAGCACTACATTTCTTCTTGCTATTGATTGATTTGGCTCTTGCTGTAATAGTAATTGGTAATTGCTTTAATAATAATTTGTAATCAATTGCCTTTAGTTTATTTTTTCCATTTCCCCTGTATTTTTGTATAATTTTCAAAGGAAGGACTCGATTCAGAAGTGCACATTAATAATTTACTGTCAAGTTGTTGTGCTTGTTACAACGCTTCTATATTTATTTCAATAGAACTTTTGCCATATCTGGTTCATTCACATGCATTTTTCTTTTCATGGGGATACTTTATTATGTGCATAAACCTGTTTATTACGCTTAACATTAGCAGTTCTGAGACCTTTTTTTTTGTTTTTGTTTAATTGGTAACAATTCTCAGACCCTTGACTAATGTATTGTTGGGGAATTTGGATGTTGTGGAGTATGAGTATCATTACAAAACTATTTTAAATTTGAAAGCAATGAGTATTGTTAGTGATGTGTAGTCAACCTTAAGTATGGTGATTGGTGAGATCTATTAAGATCTAGTCCTGACTTAGAGAGGGAAGAACAAGTCATAGTGAATGGTTGATAGAAAGAGTTCTGATTGGTTCAGTTTTTTATAGCCTCTATTTAGATGTGGGCATTCTCATGTTCCGCTTACATGTAAATAATGGGGAACTAGAGTTATTAAGTAATATGTACAGAGCTTGTTTATAATTGTCTTGTCTGGGTGGCCCCAACAAACTGTGGCTCATTCATAAATCATGACTCATGTGCTTTGCCATCTTTAATTTTAATTTGAATCCAAATTTAGAAATTTGCTTCCGACAGGATGTAATTTGTTTAGAAGGATATTCTTATATATCTTGAGGGTTATGGAAAATTTGGTAAGCAACAGCTAGCTGGTGGGTAAAATCCATTATACTTTATGACAAGGTTAGGGAAAATAGTGAAGGACTTTTTTGACAATCCAAACAAAAGAAAGATTTTCCATGTCTAATAAAACAAAGAATAAAAGAATTTGATATAGACAAAGATTTGGAAAGAAATCTACTTTCCCTTAAGACAAACTGACCTTAGCCTTGACTGCAGCAGTTCTCAGGAAATTCAGATGCTGGGAAAAGGGAGGAAAGTTTCAGGCCGTGGAGAAGCAGTGGCAGCAAACTATGCTTTTGGTCCATCTGAAGATGATATAATCATCAAGCACAGGCTTCTCACCCGCACAACCACCACAAGAGGCGAGCCTCCACTGAAGAAGCTTCAGAAAAAGTTCACATCTTTTGTCTCTGAAGTTGACAAGGAAGAAGATAACTACAATGACTGTGAAAAGCTTGCCAAAGCTTTCTTGCAGGAATTAGCTACATTTGAGATTCCCCTTTTAAAGAGCAAAGCGATTGTTGAGGCCAATATTAGAGAGAAGGAAAATTTCAATGAGCTGAAAGATGAAATCAATAGGCAGATATTGCAATCACAAACTGACATTGAAGATCTTAAGAAGCAGCTTGAAGAGAGTAAGATCGAGAGGCGGCACAAGGAGGAGTGTGAGGCTATTAGAAAATTGATTGCTTTGCAAACCCCAAGATCAGAGACACAGAAGCTTATAACAGAGTTAGAGAAAGAAATTACGGCATTAGATGCGGAGAACACTGCTGGTTCGAGATTGTTGGAGCTTCGAAAGAAACAATTTGCTCTTCTGTTGCATGTGGTACGTTGTAGTCTGCTTATGCTATGACATGTGTGATGTTGCATTCTTCTTTTGTTACTGTGAAATATGCAGTTGGCATTTGGTCATATCCTGACTTGCCATTGAAAAGCTTAATCTTTCAGATTGAGACCATGTCCTGGTGTATGCTATTTCCAAGATTGGCTGGATATTGCGGTTAATTGTTATATATAAGTATGTGGCATCCCTTCCTCGACAAGCCGGTTTTTCAGGAGGAGTTAGGTCAAAAAGATTTCGACAGCCTGGAAATATTGTGCTATTATAATATTTGATGTTTAAATTAGGTTAAGGAAACACAACAAAGTTGACAGAAGTAATGTTAACATGAAAAACAGTATTTCAGGGTTAATTTATTATCTAAAACATTTAAGTTGGTGATTGGGGTGAGAACTGTCTAATTATCATTGTAGTAACCTATAAGTTTATTACTCAATTTCTATCAAAAAGTTTATTATTCACAATGGCTATCTGTCACTTATGATGTTGTTATCAAACAATATCACATGGTGATAATGAGATGTCATCTACATAACTTTCTCTTGGAGTTATTTACTTATTTATACTGAGGCGGTGAGTGACGCTCTTTAATTCCCTTATGCCACCTCTAGGTGATGAAATTGTGACAATGCACTTTTCTCCAATGATAATGAACCATCTGTGACATTCTAAAGAAGTTTCAATCTCTCTTCATTCACCACCCTTGTACACTTAAGTTCCTGTTACTTTTTCTTCTGTTTATTAATTGTCTTGTGTGTCTTGAAGATTTATATCTCTATTATGTTCTTATTTCCTAGTATTTTGGTACCTTTTGCATATTTCTGAATCTGGTACATTCTGCTATTAGCCTTTGTTGGCAATTCAAACTGAATGTTAAATTTGAATTTAAATTTAAATTTGAATCAACACTCGGGCACTCTTGCTCGTTGATTTTAACAATAAATATTTGCATATTTTCTGTTTTCTTATTCCTGTGTCCTGTGCACTTGTTCTTCCATTTTTTTGTGTTCCGTTAGCTGTGTAGGTATCTTTTGATGGTTCTTGGTTTAATAGTTTGGTCAATGAGAGAATTACTGCCGTTGATATTTCTTTTGCTACTTATCTTTCTGCAGGTGGATGAGTTGCAGAACACGATAGAGGAAGAGCAGAAGAGTATGATTGAGGAGATGAGAATAGCAAGTGAGGAGCTTAAGAATGGGATGGAGGATGCAAGTGGAGGTTCAGAAGCTATGGCTGTCGACTAGCATGTGGATTTCATATTAGTCTTGCTGTTGTAAGATAACTTACTCTTCAATCATGGGTTGTTATTCTATAGATGTCAGTAGGTGATTAGGAACCAGATGTAAATGAAATATCAGTAACATTGTTCTGGTTCTTAGACCTTAGTAAGAGTTTTACATATTGACTGGAATTTTCCTTAAAAACTTAGTCAAAGTCTAATGGTAAGTGCCTTATATGTTGGAGTTTTCTAAACTGGAGGGCTTGATGGGGTTCCTTTTTCATTTCTGAACTAAATAATGGGAATATATCAACACTTTAGCTGTTAGGCATGAACCTTCATTTTATGATCAGTCCAGTTTGACAATAATAATTTGAGTAAAATACTTTGCCCTTTCCTAATTAGATACGGTGACCTTTCTTTTATAAATGGACATTTTTATGTTTTAAAAATATACTATTATTTAGTCATTTTTTAAAATGATGTTTAGCAGAACCTTTAATTGAGACAAAGGTTAGTTAAAGGCTAGATTCATTGATTAAATACATAAAACACCCTTTGATTTATCATATATTAGCTTTACACATTAATTCGTGATTGAGGAAGTCGAGAGCGTGTATATTTTATGTTAGAAAATGTATAAAATCTTTTTGAATTTAGATTCTTTTATAAATAATCACCATAAACTTTAAAATTTAAATATTAAATCCTTGAACTTTGCTAAACTTTATAATAAACTCTTTCATTCCAATTTTGTTAAATACTTAACAAAGTGTGAGATGCATTATCACAAGAAGAAAGTGACAACATCATATATTGAAAAAATGTATGCCGAATACTTTAGGAATAACTTCAATTGAGAATCTTTAGCATTGACACTTGCATTTCAAAGAGAAAAAAATTTGTATTATGAGAATTATCAAAGTTCAAGAGTTTAATATCTAAATTTTAAAGTTCATGACCACTGTTTTAAGTTCATGGGAGGTTGTATGCATTTTTTTGTGTTTTTTTTTTTATATATATATATTTTAAGAATCTCTCGGAGCATAGGCAGATTCAGCACATTCCAAGTGGGGTCAAGTGACTAGAGAAAATTTTATATATATCTTATATAGATGTATATAGTTTAATTTAATTATAAATAAAAATACTATGGTGATCTTAGATCAATGATGTTCAAACTAAATGTCCCACATTTACTTAGGACCAACCTACTTATTATTATTATTTTTTTTACTATTTTACTTATTTTATTTAATTATTATTGCATCGAATTAGAACAATACAAACTCAATTATTTCAAAAAAAAAAAAAAACGCGTGAAAGAAACTTAAGTTAGAAAAGCTAATACTCCTAGTAAATGAAGCCCCAGAGGCATCACGTGTTGATGCTATGCGAAAAGGCAATTTTTGAATAATGTTGTTGCCACAAGAGGTATTTTTTTTATCATAAATTTTTTTTTTCAATTTTTGAGTTCTTTTTATTATTTGATTTGATTTTCTTATTATTAATGAAAGTTTTTTCGTCTATTGGTCTCCTACTGTTAACTTTATTCTTCAAACAACGGCAAATTTTATTAACATAATTGCATAAAAAATTATAAAATTTAGAAAGTATTTTATCATATTCTTATATTCTATTTATAAATTAGATGCTTGAAATAATTTGAATTCGGTTAATTTCTTGTAGTGTTGAAGTTAAATTGTGTCTATGTTCAAATATTTGAAACAAAAAGTCAAGAAATTAAGAATAAAAATTCAAGTACTCATGGTTCTAATAATCCTAATACTTAACAATCTTTATTGCCCAATTTTTAGTTAATTTTTCAATGATGGTTTAGTATGTTACATGAAAAAATATGTACTTGATATTATTTTTAATAAAATTATAGTATATTAATTTAACATATGAAAAATCGGAGATGACAAGTTTAAAAATATTAATATAATTCTTTTGATTTATTTATGATAATATAATTTTGTAAATATTTATTATTAGTTATTAATTTATAAAAAAAGTGACCACATTCACTTAACAAAATTTTGAATCTGTGTTGGAGTTTCAAATATTATCACCTAGGCATTTGACACCTGAATCTTTTGACTGGCTTTTTAATTTTAATATCTATATTAACTATAATGTGAAACATAATTTAAAAAAAGAAAAAAACTATATGCTAGTATATTTTTAAAATAAAAAAAAATTTTATGTATATTTTTAAAATAAATAAAAGGTTTATATATTTAACACTAAGTTCAAGAAGGTTAAAATTTTTTATTCCGATAACTTTTAAAATATTAAAATAAATTTTTCTGACAATAATGAAAAATTAAGTAAATAATTCATTATTATGAAATATTAAAAAAATGGGAAGATTAATTTATATTTAGTTATACATTATTTATAAAAAATAGTTTCTTATGATTATAATATAAATTACTTTGTTATAATTGAATAGCTATTATAAAGAATAAAACAAATAAATAATATATGATACAACTTAAAAATTTAGTATTTATAAAATATAAAGTATTTTATGAGAATTGGACACGAAAAAATAATTTTTCCTACAAAATTTAGAAACAAAATACATATAATGTAAAGTATATAGTTTCGCTAGGGGAAAAAGTTTGGCACTCCCATAGCAATGAATCCTTTAGTGCTACTGCAACACATTTGTTGTCAAGTAAAATGTTTTTTTCACGTCATATATTGAGGCATCTGACACTTCTTTACCTGAGAAGACATCGGTAGAGAAATGTCGACCACGCCACTATTAAGAAAAGCGTAAATAGAAAAAGTTGTTCCTTTCATTTCCCCTTCTCTCTTGTTTCTCCTTCTTCTCCAATGTCCCTACCCAACCCTCTCAACCAACTCTGAAGGTATGTGCTTCTGAATACTGATTGATTCTAATCTCAACCCTCCTTTTTTTTTCCCCTTCTTTTTCTTAGGTTTTGGTCACAACCCATTAAACCTTCTAATAGGAATCTTCCATTTCAATTTCTTTTTAATTATGTGTATTTGTACAATTAATTTAGTTTCTTAAAAAAAACAAAGGTAACTGAAAATCTCATTTTTATTCTTTACCAGTGAAATTTTAACTCTTTCATCATCGGCGGTAACCTCGGTGAAAGCCCTTTTTCCCTCATCAAATCTGGGGTTGCTTTGTTTTCTCTCAATGGTGTCTACTTTCTTCTTTTTGTTCATTTTTGTCTTTCCCTCCATCTCCAGCTCAGCTTCGACAGTGGTGGTCGACGGTTTGCCTGGCTGGGTTCAAGGTGTGAGCATCGTTTTCCCTTCTCCCTTTTCTCCCCTGTTGTTATTTGAGAACATTGTGCCAAACGCCTTCAATCTTTGATTCTTTTTTTCTTTTTTTTCAACTAATGGAAAAAATTTTACTTGGCAAAATATGTGTTCCAGTAGCACTAAAAGCTCTAGTGGTAAGGGAGTACCAAACTTTTTCCTATGTCTCTTGTTCTTCCTCTCATTCACCTTAGTATTTGGGATTCTAGCTTACTCATCAGTATTGTAATGAGTAGGTTTTATAATTTTTTAAATTTATATATTTAATTTTTAATTTTTTTTTATAATTTTTATTTTAAAAAATAAGTTTAAAAAATTTAAAAAATTTTTGAAAAATATTAAAAAATATTAAAAAAATTACATAAAACATTAATTAAAAAAATATAATAAAAAAACTAAAAAAATTAAAAAAAGGCTTTTGATTTTTTTTAAAAATTCTTTTAACTTATTTCTTAAAATAAAAATTATAATAAAAATTTAAAAATTTAAATTTATAATTTTAAAAATTAAAAGAAGCTCTCCGAGGAGCAGTCACCATATATTTGTCAAGTAAATTAACATAATGATTATTTTGATGACAAAAGTAAAAATAAAATCATTTTGAGACATTTTAAAAAGAAAATATTTTGAGGAAAATTTTTTAAAAGACTATAAATTTATTCTCAAACGTGTAGGTAGTAAATTTAAGGTTCATTTCAGTTCTTATTTTATTTTCAAATCTTCTTACGCAAACTTTTTTGTTTGAATTATTTTTAAAAAATTAGACAATATTTTTTATGCTTAAAATTTATTTATTCAAATTATCAAAAATTATTCTCAATTAACATTATTCTAATTAAAATAATAATTAAATTAGAAAAATATCTTAAATCATAAGAAGATATCTCAAATAGGCATCTACCGTCCAAAAACAAAAAATTACAACCTTCAAATAAGCATTTAAATGTGTGTAAAATGAGTAAAATTACTCTTTTGACTTTCATAAAGATGAAATAAGGTTAATATTCTAAAAACAATTAATACTTTTATCTTTTAAATATATTATATTTTTAAATTTAGTTCCTAAATTAAAAAATTAATTTAATTCTTTAAAAATAATTTTTATTTTTATTTAATCATTGTTAGTGCAACTTATCATCATCTAACCTTTTTGTTGAAGTGGATTTAACTGAGATACAATGTAGTTGTTAAATGCCTACATGGCAATGCACTTGACAATAAAAGAGAAAAAGCACTAACTTTTTTTTTTTTAAAAAGAAAATTATGAGTGTGCTTTTATTTTTCAGGTGAATTAGATTTTTTAAAAAATCATTTGCATTGCCATGTAGGGATTTAATGGTCAAGTGGCATCTTAATTAGTCTACATTAACAAAAACATTAATTTATGGTTAGCTACACCAGGAACTAAACTGGAACCAACTCAATTTGGAAGAAATGTTATATTTAGATGATCAAACATTGGTTTACTTTATTCTAAATTAATCGTGGATATTATATTTTAATTATTAAATTTTGTTTTAAAGTATTTAGGCTCAAACTCATCCCCATTTAGTAATTCCCAAACTCAAATTCAAGTGAGTAAAATTTGTAAGCATTCATTAAATATGGATACTTTCAATCAATTCGATATGACCTTCAAAACCGGTTAGCAAAAAACCAATGAACCAATAAAAAAAATCAAAACCTGGTCCAAACTAACAAAAAATCAATGAACTAGACCAGTTTAAATGGTTTAGTTTTTCTTTTTATTTTTTTTTATTTTAACATCTTTTTTATACCATTTCTTATAATTTTTTAATTCAAAACAATATTATTTTAACCAATTATGATATAAATGAAAATAATGCATGTGTTCTATATTATTTTAAACTAGTTTTATGTATACTTTATCTTTGCACAAAATTGGAAGTGTACAATGTCATATTTTTATAGTAAAATGATTAATAGAGTATCGTCTTCAAGGATTGATATTTTCCTTTTAGCAAATACCGAAATTATATTAATCTTAATTTTATTTAGAAAAATCACTAATTAGCAAGGAACTAAATTTCGAGCGTTTCAGTCGAAACGCTCGAAATTTTTCGATTTCGTGCGAAACCGAAATGAAATGACATTCCAATTTTGAAATAGTAACGAATCGTAAGATTTTGATTCGTTTCGGCGAAAATCGAACGAAATGTACCGAAACAAAACGAAACGGAAAAAAAAAAAGAGAAGAGTTGTTCAGAACCAAGATTATTTTGAATTTTGAAACTGAAAGAAAATAAAGAGAGTGACAAGATTGAGAAGAATTTGAACCTCTTTTAAAATTTTTATTATTATTTGTCATATTTGTACCGTATAACCTATCAGCCTATACCTTACTTTATGATAGTATTATTTATATTCTTCATATTTGATTATCAAAATAAAATA
>JASKGM010068012.1:0-16567 GCA_034509205.1 Ceratonia siliqua
AGAAAATTTAAGAGGAATAACTAGATAAAGTAAAAAATATATATGTAGTGTGAATGATAAGATTTGAACCCATGTCTCCTTGGTTAAAATAAAATGTTCCAACCACTAAGTTACAATCACATGTTTGTAACTAATGATATAAAGTTTAAATTTAATAATTTTTTATTGGTCTGCCGGGCCAACTCGGCTAGGCCTGGTTCGGGCTATTGGCCCGAGCCGAGCCAAAAAAGCCCGAATTATTTCGGGTTTGCGTTTTTAGAGCCTAGCCCTATTTTTTTCGGTTTACATTAGGCTGGGCCTATTTTGCCAGCTCTACCAACGTACGAGTCTAAGTGTATCCAAAGAAATTAGGGAGGAAATAAAACCCAGCATATTAGGAAATAACCTCTCTTTTTTTATATATATATGATGGGAAAGAACCAAATGCAAGCAAAAGGAATGCCTTCCATTTTGTTGATATGGCTTGAATTTTATCAGTGAGTCGCATTTAACTGCTAGAAGACAAGCTTAATTATTATTTTTCCATCTATTTCTAGCATAGTCAACTTTTAGCACACGTGCATTTTATCAGTGAGTCACATTTTATTGATTGGGACCTATCAATTGGTATCAGAGCCTGGTTTGGTTATGACAACCATCAAGGAGTGCATTGAACTGCTAGAACAAGGGTTGAATAAGATTCGAGATGACATGCAATGAATGGAAATGACCATAGTTGATAAAATGCATCAACTTGCAGAGGTCATCAACAAATTAACAGCAGCAATGGCACCCAAAAGTTCACCAATTATGCATGCCATTGAATGAGAAGGGTCTTCACGCAATTACTTCAAGGAGAACGAAGGAAACATATCAATCTTCTCATCCAAAATGGCTAAACTGGAGTTTTATCATTAAGCTGGTGATGACCCAATGGTATTAAGACTGTTATTAGTTGTTAAGACTGTTATTAGTTTTGTTGGTATAAAAATCGTTTCTATTAGTTCATTGTATGAGCTGGAGCCAGGTGATTTGTTTCAATTGGTTTTTAGGCTTTTTGTATATAAAAGCCAGCTTGTAATCCATTTCCGTTCAAGATAATAAGATTGGTCTTCTTTCCTTTCCTTTTCGTAATATGGTATCAGAGGACCATTTTTTTGCTCAACTGCGAATTGCAGAAACAATGATTCCATTTTATTCTCATTGATCTCCAATGGCTCGTGAAGGAGGAGCTCAGGGAGGCAACAATGGCTGTAATCGAAATAATGAAAATTCATTTTCAGTCCTGGATTCTGTTGATCGCGTTCATGACGATTCCAACAGCCATTTCTATCTTAGTAATGGTGATCATCCAAGTCTAAGCTTGGTTTCGAGTTCTCTGACAGGTAGCAACTATAACTCCTGGCATCGTTCTATGGTTATAGCTCTCATTGCTAAAAATAAGATTGGATTCGTTGATGGATCAATTACTAAACCAGAAATTAGTGATAATCTGTACAATTTTTGGTCTCATTGTAATAACATGGTCATGTCATGGATCTTGAATGCTGTTGGCAAAGACATAGCAGATAGCATAATGTATGTTCGTGATGCTAAAAATATGTGGATTAATTTACATGATCGGTTTAACCAAAGTAATGGTCTGAGAGTTTTCCAATTGAAGCAACAAATACATGCTCTCACACAGGGTTCAAATGACGTTAGTACTTATTTCACCAAGTTTAAAATTTTTTGGGATGAATTGAGTGATTTTAGACCTGCACCAGTGCGCCATTGTGGAGGAATGAAGAGTTTGACAGAATATCAACATCAAGACTATGTGTTATAGTTTCTTATGGGTTTAAATGAGTCATTTGTTCAGATCAGGGCTTAAATCCTTATGAGTGATCCACTGCCTCCAATTAACAAAGTCTTCTCTCTAGTTATACAAGAAGAAAGGCAGCGATCCATGAGTTCTTTTGGTTCAACTATGCTCCCTATTTCAGCCTCTTATGGAGTAGCTAGTAGTAATTACAGTGCCTATAAGGGAAAGAAGGATAAGTCAGTCTGTACTCATTGTGGTTTTTCTGGTCACACAGTGGATAAATGCTACAAGTTATACGGATATCCACCTGGTTATAAACCAAAAGGTTGTTCTGGAGACTCTTCTAAGGGGTAAACCAGTAGTCCTTCAGGGTACTCAAACCAATCAGGATCTTCAAAGCCTCAAGCTAATCAGACCAGTTATGTTCCTGAAGCTAAAGCTACTTCTGAGAACATTCAGAATCCTTCTTTACATGCTTTGACTGCTAATCAATGTCAGCATTTGATATCTTTGTTGAGCACTCAGTTGCAGGGACTTTCTCATGATGTTCAAGAATAGCCGCCTATAGTGTCCAATTTTATTGGTATTCCTTCTCTTATATAAGATAATGTTTGGATTATTGATTCAGGTCCACTCACCATGTATGTCATGACTTGAGTTTGTTTGATTCTTTTGATAACAACTATGCCCCTACATTTGTTGTTCTGCCCACTGAACATACTACAACTATTTCTAAGATAGGATCGGTTCGGTTGTCTTCTTCACTACTTTTATCCAATGTTCTATATGTTCCTTCTTTCATATACAACTTACTATCTGTTAGTTCACTCACAAGGAATTTTTCTTGTTCCTTAATTTTTCATGATGATGGCTGTGTGATTCAGGATATTCAAGGCCTGAAGATTGGGACGAGTAAAAGAGTAAGGCATCTTTATCATCTCAATGTACCAATTTTTGGTCAAAAGTCATCCAATTCTGATGTTACTTGTAATTCTTCCTTGGTTTAGTCCACTGAGACATTATGGCATTAATGTCTAGGACATCCTTCTTGTGTGATTTCTCAGAGTACAGATAAGTCTCTTTCTTTCAATTTTAGAAGTGCCAAAAGGTTTCTTTGTAATGTTTGTCCTCTTGCAAAACAAAGATGTTTGGCTTTTGCTTCTAATAACAATCTTTCAGCATTACATTTTGATCTTATCCATGTTGATATGTGGGGCCCTTTTCGGGTTATGTCCAAAGAAGGCTTTAGATATTTTCTAACCATTGTTGATGATGCCTCGAGATACACTTGGGTTTTTCTTTTGCATACTAAAACTGAGGTTCAGAAGGTAATTCCAGATTTTTTTCTCATGATTGAGACACAATATGGGAAGCATATAAAAGGGTTCGCTCAGATAATGCTAAAGAGTTAGATCTTGTTCAATTTTATAGTTCTAAAGGAGTTATCCACTATCGATCTTGTGTTAAGAGACCACAGCAAAATCTGGTTGTTGAGCGTAAACACCAGCATTTGTTAAATATAGCTCGTGCTCTTTTGTTCCAGTCTGGTATTCCTATATTATATTGGAGTGACACTATCTTAACTGCTGCTCATCTCATGAATAGACTTCTATCTCCTGTTTTGAATTCCAAAACTCCTTTTGAAATATTGCATCACAAGTCTCCTTCTTATAGTCACTTGCGCTCGTTTGGTTGTCTGTGCAATGCTTCAACTTTGTTGAGTAAACGTGACAAGTTCTCCCTTAGATCTCGGGCTTGTGTCCTTATTGGTTACCCGTTTAGGATGAAAGCCTACAAGCTCCTAGATTTAGAGAGTTATAATACTTTTGCATCTCGTGATGTTGTGTTTCATGAGACAATTTTTCCTCTGGCTATTAAGAGTTCCTCTACTGATATTACTAATTTGTTTCCAACCACTGTTCTTCCTTTTCCTGTCCTTGATACTATTGCACCTTGTTCTAAAATTCCTGCCATTTCTAAACCTACAGAACCTATTGTTCCTACAATTTTAGTTCCTTCTCCTAGATTACAGCGCACTGTTAAAAGGCCTAGCTATTTACAGGCCTATCATTGTGGTTCTGTCTTTCCTCATTCTCCTGAAATTCATTCTTTGACTCAGCATCCTCTCTCAAACTTCCTCTGTCATGATAAACTCAAAGGAGGATTCAAAGCTGCGGTTATGTCCATCTCTAGCATATCTGAACTTGAGTCTTTTTCACAAGCTTGTGGTATTCCTGAGTGGGATAAAGCTATGGCTGATGAGTTTCAGGCATTAGAACTAAACAATACCTGGTCCATTGTCTCTTTACCTACTGGACATCACACTGTGGGCTGTAAGTGGGTTTATAAAGTCAAATTTTGAGCCGATGAGAATGTAGAACGGCATAAAGCTCGTCTTGTGGCCAAAGGATATACTCAGCAAGAGGGAGCTGACTTCTTTGATACATTTGCTCCAGTAGTAAAGCTTGTTACAATCAAGCTTTTGCTTGCTTTAGCTTCCATTCATGGTTGGTCGTTGCATCAGTTGGATGTTAATAACGCATTCCTTCATGGTGATCTCTCCGAGGTAGTTTATATGACTCTTCCTCAAGGGTATAGTCCTAAGGGGGAGCAACAATTACCTGTTAATGCTGTTTGTAAGCTCAACAAGTCATTATATGGCTTAAAACAAGCATCAAGGCAATGGTATGCTAAGTTTTCTAGTTTTTTGATTGAAGAAGGATATTGTCAGTCAGCAACTGAACATTCATTGTTTATCCGGAATACTAGGTTGAATTTCATGGTAGTACTTGTTTATGTTGACGACATCATTATAGCCAATAATGATGAGGTGTCTGTATAAGACTTGAAGTGTAGAATCAATGTTAGATTTAAGTTGAAAGACCTTGGAACTTTGCGATTTTTTCTTGGTTTAGAAGTGGGCAGAACAGAGAAAGGCATATCTGTATCACAGAGACCTTATGCTTTGTAACTATTGGCTAACACAGGATCCTTAGGATGTAAACCAGTTGCTACACCTATGGAACCAAATTTAAAGTTAAACCAAGATGAAGGGGAATTACTAGTAGATGCTTCACTTTATAGGAGGTTGATTGGCCAATTACTGTACCTTACAATCACTAGGCCAGATCTATCTTATGCGGTTAACAGGCTTAGTCAATTCTTGGCTCAACCGAGACTCCCTCATTTTAAGGCTATGCAAAGAGTTTTGTAGTATGTGAAAGGTACTCCTGGACAAGGTCTTTTCTTTCCTTCAAAGACTAAAACAGAGCTAAGAGCATATGCTGAGACTAATTTGTCTCCAACTGCTGTAGTACAATTCAAAGTCTTTACAGATGCTGATTGGGGTAATTGTCCTAACACTTGACATTCCATATCAGGTAATTGTGTTTTTTTAGGTGACTCATTGGTCTCTTGGAAGTCCAAGAAACAAGCCACAGTTTCACGTTCTTCAGCAGAAGCTGAGTACAGATCAATGGCTAATGCTACTTGTGAACTAACTTGGTTGTTGTCCTTATTGAAGGAGCTTGGGGTAAGTCATTCTCGGCCAGCCTTACTGTATTGGGATAATCAAGCTGCCCTACATATTGCAGCCAACCTTGTTTTCCATGAGCGAACTAAACACATAGAGATAGATTGTCATTTAGTTCGTGACAAAATTCAAGCAGGAATTTTGAAGACCTTACATGTTTCTACTCGGAATCAATTGGCTGATATATTTACCAAAGCCCTTCATCCTTCTCATTTCAAGGACTTATTGGACAAGATGGGATTAGTCAACATATACTCTCTATCTTGAGGGGGAGTATTAAGACTGTTATTAGTTGTTAAGATTGTTATTAGTTTTGTTGGTATAAAAATCGTTTCTGTTAGTTCATTGTATGAGCTGGAGCCAGGTGATTTGTTTCAATTGGTTTTTAGGCTTCTTGTATATAAGAGCCAGCTTGTAATCCGTTTCGGTTCAAGATAATAAGATTGGTCTTCTTTCCTTTCCTTTTCGTAATAGACGGAATGGTTTAAAGGAGTAGCCTAGTTCTTTGAGTTCCAAGACTGCATCAATGATCAGAGAGTTCCCCTAGCATCGTTCCACCTGGAGAGGGAGGCTAGTCAATGGTGGCAGTGGATGCAGCGAGCCTACAAGGACGACGGATGAATAATGATGCAGCGCAAATGGGTAACCTTTCTGCCATCGGCCGAGTTTGGCTATTTGGTGCTAGCATTCGATTAAGAGAAGTGAGTGCACTTTCAAAAGGAAGATGAGTTAATTATTCTTTGGTATTTTTAAGAGGCACCGTATTTCAAAACAATGCTTTAGAATAACACTAAAGAAGAAAATTTACATGAGGTACTGTTGTAAGATATGGTGCCTCTAGAGGTATGAGAGAAGAATTTTCTCAAAGAAAATTGTGTTTTGTAAGATAAAAGTGGTTCTTAACTTCTTATGGAATGTGGAAAATATACACTGTTGTGAGAAAAATTATTATGATGATTTTGGATTTGGTTGAGGGTTTAGTTAAATCACTCTTGTATCTCTATCTATTTCTATTAATAAAAGTTTCTCCCACCTTTGCCCGTGGAAGTGAGTCACATTGACTGAACCATGCTATAATTTCTGTCATTTATTTCTCTTTCCTCGTTACTTCATTTATATTTTGTTATTACCAATCAAATCATCTTTGGTTAAATTATTCTCTCACCAACACATTTGTCCCCCAAAAGCATGGATGTCCTTGATGATTGAACTCAATCTACCAAGTAACCTTACTTCCTTTCCAAGTTGCTATAATCTTCTGATATATGTTTCCTGTATCAACTGTGATAGTGACACAGATTGTGCCAAAAGAAGGAGCTTCTGTAATCACCTAAGCTTCTACTACAAAAACTGATTTTGCCTTGATTTTCCTGGAAATCCCTGAAACATTCTCCCAGTCCCATTATGATCTTTTAGTGCCCCAAAAAAGAACTTGAGGGGCACTAAATAAAGGCCTGAGGGACTGAGACTAGATGTTAGATTAGAAGCTCTATATGTGCCATTTTTTACTCATTCTCTTTAGATCTGTGGGACTGTTTACCTCCCTTAATGTCACTTGTGAATTTAAATAAGGACCAAGTAAAATAATAAGGACCAAGTAAAATGATATTGTATAAAATATGGATTACGTTGGTCACTAGAGCTTCACTGTCTGGTGGTTATAATTTGAATTGCACTGACGTGGGACTTTCACATGTGCATCTCTTGAAATTTGCTATATTTTCCACATTCTCACTAAGTAAATTGACTTTCATGAATCCCTACAACCCTAAAATTCCCCCGAAGTCTTTTTGGGATTCAGCCAAAGTATAAACCTTTCTATAATGCTTGAAGCTTTGAAGGGCGTGCATGCATCATTGTAATTACCCTGTTATTGCCTAGGATAATCTCTTCAATTCCATATTGTGAATTACATACAATGCATATGCACTGTACTTCTGTCTGTGACACTTATTCCTATGATATTTCTATACCATTTTTTGTCGTTCAGCCAGCAGATAAATACCCACATATATTTTCCAAAGACTCTATATTTGGAAGGTGAGTCAACTTTCCTGCTTAACATAATATGAGGCCCCGTTTGACACCACATTTCCATAATTTGTGTGCACTTGTTATCTTTACCATAACATGGATTTCTGATGCAGATTTCCTTACTTCCTCCCATGCCTGGTTATATCAATTGTTGCCTTGCCAGCATTTATTGCTTCTTTCTGGCTTCCGGTAATTACTGTCTCTTTAATATTTTCCCCCTAATTCTTGTATTCATGCATCTATTTTTAGTTGACATTTACTTAGATCTGTCTTGAGATTTCTTTTGGCGTATATTGGTAAAGCTTAGATTATATAATACTGGGTTTCTGTTTTATATTTTTTCATTCACTCTTAGATTAGAAATTCTTCCAGTTAAGGTTGCCTGATTAGGCTATATAGTTTTAATGTTGCTGTCTGTATTATAGACAATTCCGTGCCAAGTCATCACTCTACATTCAATAATAATTTCTTCACTTTGTTGTAAGTTCCTGAAGTGTACTATAGTAGTTTGGTGCACGGATAGTGTATTACCAACTTTGCTTTTCCTCTCTCTCCCTCTCTTTATGGCTTACTGATTTTCCTCTCTTCTCTATCATCAAAATGATTTCTCTTGAAAGTAATGTTTTTCACACTCTCAGGCTAACAATTGTATATTTGGGGTACAAAATATGTGATCATTGCAGGAATCGTTGCACATGCATGATAAACATATTAAATCATGTGATGACTCTTGTGAAGCTCTTGAAACTGGTCCTTCGGAGTCTAATGCAAAAGGAAATGGAAAAGAAACTAAAGAAAGTGATGCATCTGCCATGAGCCTTTTCAAGAATTGGCCCTTGATGTCATCTATCCTTCTGTATTGTGTCTTCTCCCTTCATGATATGGCATACACAGAGGTACATCCACACACACCTAATTTGAGGTTATATACATGGTATCATTTGCTTTTGGTGAATACATATTTTTTCATAATGATATACTAAAGTAAAAATGGATAGTGGATCTATGATATCCACTTATCTGGCAGGATAGATGCATACAATTATTCATATCCTTACTATGCTTACATTTTATTACTGGTGTAGATATTGCAGGCAGTATTTTAACAACCAGTTCATTTTCTTGGTTCATATTGAACTATTTTGAAAGCTAAAACAACTTTCTTTCATTAAAACATATTACACATTATCATGGAAGAACAACAGTTTCATGCAAAGGGTTAACTAAAATCCCTGAATTGAAATACTCTGGAAGTGATTTCTAATGTGGAATTGCATGTTATTAAATAACCATAGACTTAAGCCATAATAATAATAATAAAAAGAATAATATCAACATAAGCTCAAACAAAGAAGAATCAACTATAATTTCATTATATATGGCATAATTTCAAGTTTTCAACCAATAAATCATTTATCTATCTGTCCTTTTAGAGATATAGCAGTAGTAAATGTTAAGATTATTAACCCTCGACCGCGTTTTTGTTAATCACTCTTATAAATGCTGTTCATTCCTGCCCATAATAAAATAAAATCTTGCGGTTTGAGTAATTGTATTTTAGTTAGCTGCTTTTACAAAATGTGTCTAAGCATGTAATATGCTCAAAGTAACAGAGAGGTATTTTGTTGTAGATATTTGCATTGTGGGTAGTCAGCCCTCGGCAGGATGGTGGTTTGAGCTATACATCTGAAGGTGCTGGTGAAGTTCTTGCAATTACAGGTATATATTTGGCTTTTTATTAAAGGGAAGCTAAGTTTCATTCAGGTTTTCTGTGCTGATAACTGTCGAAAAACCGGGGCGTATAGATGGCTGTGCTGATATTTATAGCCCAAGCTCTCATTTTGCTCCATTTACCCTTGAAACATTTTCATTTTGCAATTAAGAGCCAATACATAAAAAACTCTGATCTAGATATGATTCCATTGAGGACCACTTGATTTTCCTATTAATTGGAGGTATCTCTCTTAGTCCTCAGGTTTTCTGAAAATATGTCTAAGGGATTCATAATTCTTACAATAAAGTTTTTCACAACTAAAAGCCTAGGCAACTTTCTGTGATTGCAAGATCCGGTGCTCTAACAATTTACTTCAGGGTAGTAACTGAGATTTTTTATTCTGGTCTTATGTATTTTGGTTTTATCTTCTAGAGTGTTGAGTACCGATAGAGGTGGATATTTAGCACCCGACCCAAAAAAAAATAAAAATAGGGCTTGGCTTGATAACAGGGCCAAAGGGTTTGGACAAAATTTTAAGTTCATTTTTAAACCAGGCCTGGCGTGGGCCCAGATTGTACAAACTGGCCCGGCCTAGTTTTTGCCCACCCCTAACTACATATGCCATAGTTGTTCACAAGCTGTTATCCCTTCAGGTGTGGGTCTCCTTCTCTTTCAGATGTCCTTATACCCATATTTTGAAAGACTTCTGGGGCCCATAATGACAACACGCATTGCAGGGGTAAGCAGTAAGCTTTCTGTTCCCCTTAAAATAAAAGCACCTTTTCTGGTTTCACATATTTTGTTTCTGACATTTATTTGTGCTTTTTCCTGGGTGTCTGGGAATATATGCATATGCAGATTTTAACAATTCCTATCCTGCAAGCCTACCCATTCATGACCTACTTTACTGGGTTCACCCTGTTCTTCCTATTAAACTGTGCATCATTGGTAAAGAATATTTTAGCTGTAAGTGTACTATTCACAACTTGAAAATTCCTTGGTTATATCACACAATGTACTAATGTGATGGTGATAAGCGCCTGTTTGGCTCTGCTACGAAAAAGAAAAAAGAAAAACTTTTTTGTCGCAATTTTTGGCTGTGGGAGAGAAGCAAGGAATTGGAGCTTTTCCTATAAAACAAAATCATAAGGAGAAATTAATATTTTTAAGACAAAATTACTCCTAAAAATTAAAAATATTATCTCAAACATTAGCAATATTGTTAAAACAGCTTGTCAGTATATTTGGCAAACGCCAAATTGCTTCTCTATTACAGTTCTTTTAAGAGAAGTGATTCTTAAAGAAGTAGAAATTTTGTAGCATGGCTAAACAAGCCCAAGTATCGTTGCTAGTTGTTAGCAAATGGAAATTGTTCAGACAGAAAGGTCATATCAACATTAACTATCCCTCAAGTATTTTACTTATATGTGGCAAAGCATATATCTATGTAGAGATGAATTGCATTAGCTGCTCACATTGGAAAGCAATTAAAATTTTCAAATTCACATTTTAAACACTTTCTAGAAAAACTGTTTCTACGATATGAGAAAATATGAAACCCTAAATTGCTTCTAATTATTTAAATTTTATTTCTTTTTTACTTTTGCAAACATTAGGTATCAGTTGTAACCGGTACCTTCCTTCTGCAAAACAAGGCTGTGGTAATCTTCTTTTCTCAGCATATCTTGTTTAATTAATTTCTTCTGTCATTATTTTATTTATCTAATGTATATTTATTAAATTATAATCCTTGAACACTGAATATATGAATATGATAACTATCTGACCAAATGAGGACAGGACCAAAAGCAAAGAGGAGCTGCTAATGGCTTGGCTTTGACTGCAATGTCTACATTCAAAGCAGTAGGTCCAGCTGTAGGTGGTGCAATGTAAGTACCCTTCTGATTTCTTAGACTTTGCTGAGAACAGGTTCTGTTTAAGTTGGACTCTAAGTTCATTGTGTTCTATAAAAATACAAGTTAAATTTGGACGGAAAATGCCACATGGTGGTTA
This sequence comes from Ceratonia siliqua, assembly GCA_034509205.1. Classification (NCBI taxonomy): domain Eukaryota; kingdom Viridiplantae; phylum Streptophyta; class Magnoliopsida; order Fabales; family Fabaceae; genus Ceratonia; species Ceratonia siliqua. The sequence continues at coordinate 11,077 of JASKGM010068012.1, forward strand.
ATAGTAACAAAATAAATTATTAGTGGTGGATTGACATGCTTTAAACTATAGGGGACAATATGATTTCAGGCCATAATTATATTATTCAATTATTAGTACTCACCCTCCCACTCATGTCACAACCTTTAATATTTATGTGTGATTTTATTACTGCTCTCTAACAGCCATGTGCTCTGTGCAGTTTCTCATGGGCACAAAAGCGTCAGCATGCTGCCTTCCTCCCTGGTATGTTTCTTGCTAAATCTTGAAAGTTAACAGCAGCAAGAGGGGATGAATTAGTATTATATGAAAAATAAAGCTTTTTGAATTTTTTTAATGAATGGGCAAACCATAAATAAAAACAACATTTAAATGATTTTTAAAACCTTTATACGAAAGATCCTTGAAAACTTTCAAGGTGCTTAAAACTTTTTAAGTACCTAAAAATTAATTACATCCAGATATGAAAAATAAAAGCTTAATGAACAAAACAAGGATGGGGAGAAATAAGGTGATTTATACTTATTCATCCTCAATGTAGGACCTACATCCAGTTCCCTTGATTCCTAAAGAATTTTTCTCCATTAATCAACAATCCACTTATAATTCTAATTTTTCTTATTCACTAGAAAAAAATGGTTTCACTGCTCACCACAAACAAAATAGTTTTAGAACACGTTCACCACAAATGATCACAGAACAAACAATGGTGAAGAGTTTTTCCTCTTTGAAAGAGTAGATGATTTGTCTTTTATGCTTACTAACTTTTGTATGAAATCTTACAAGGGAAAAATTAGAACCAGAAGAAAGTTGTTTGATGATGTAACTCACAAGTAGAGTGCACAACTTTTGTGTTATCTTACTAAGCTTCTTTTTCCTCTTTTTATACTACTCCATAGCTAGCCGTTGGGACTTTTATTTCTCCTCTAATCGTTGCTTTCTTCATGGGATAGAACTTGATCTTGATCTTCCATAAAATTTGCAGCTTCCATTTTGAGCTCATGCAGAAGATATTTCTTTACTTCAAAAATGTTTCCTTTCCAAGATCAGTTTTTTTTTGTTTGCCTTTTGCTTCTTTCCTTTGAGTTAGCGTGTTGCAGGCGAACGAGTTGACTTTGGGTTGTGAGAATATCTCTTCTTAATCTCCTCATTTAATGTCTTATGCCCTTCGCTTCTATTGACTATTTGTTCATGTGATTCAATTTGATTTTTTCAAAGTGTTTCCTTATGTTACAACTCCTTTATAGTTTGTTTGTAATTACATCATATGTCATCATTGACTTTTCATTAAATTCTTCAACCAACTTTTGTCCTTTTGTCTTTTGTTTATTTTTCTTTTTTCTTAACTTTTTCCTTTTCTAGAGAACGATGACTTGCATTTTATCTTTTCCTATCTCATGTCTTTCTTGTTTCCTTTTCTTTCAATATTGCATTTTCCTTTGTTAGAGTAAAAGGTATCTCCTTTACTCAAGATTGACTTTCCTCTTTGAATGCCTTTCATTATTTTACAAATTCTTATTTCAAATATAACAAATAATTAGTGTAGTAATTACTTACTTTGACTGCATTTGAATTTTGATTTGGATATCTTAAGAATTTATGACTTTAAAAATATTGTCCAAAATTGTTTGTGTTCATCAAAACTCTAAACCATGCCTTATTGAAACCTTGGGGCTAACAAATCTAACCTCCGAAGCATGGACACAGATGTAGACACAGACAGGGACATAACAAAATTTTATAGTATTTATATATAATTTGAAGTGTCACGTTGAATTTAATGCAAGTTTCCAACATGTGTAAGACACAAACATGACTATTTTTTTTAAGTGTCTATACTTCAGCTAGATCAGCTTGTACTATTGAATAATTAATATAATTGTTTTCCATGCAGGTGATCACATTGTGTTCTTTTTCATGAATGTGGTTGAAGTTGTTGGAGTGCTTATGACATTCAAACCATTTACACCTGAATATCGAAGGTGACTGTGTGGAAATGTAGAAGAAAGGGCGAGTGTGTATTTATGCATTCCTTGTTTATATATTCAGTTAGTACTTACTGAATATATTTTTGCAACCTCACTAGCATGTAGATTATTTAATGCCTATTCTCTCAGAGAATATTTATTAAAAAAAAAAACTCATTTGTAATTTATTCATCAAATTAAAAAATCATGCTTTTTCTAGGTTCAGATTTTTGTCAATTTGTTATTCTCGTGCCAATGGAGGTTGGTATTCTACATGTATAAGCTAACTCAAAAGTCTGAATAGTCTTGAAGGCAACTTCAGTACCACTGAGGTATAAGATGCAGTAGCGTTTGTTTTTGTTATTTCTTAGTAATATGCAATGCATAAGAATTAGACTTGATTGTCGGGTTCGGATTTTATTTTACATAAAAAATTAACAAATTTTAGGTTGGGACCTTTGAAAAATTGGTAAAAATTATACATTTAACTGGATCTATATCACAACGTGACGACCAATAAAAAATCATTATTTTATTACTTTAGGCGTGTAAGGAAAAACGTAAGAAAAAAAAAGAGTTGCCACTAATTAATTATGAGTATAATTGAAATTTTAAAAAAAAAAAAGAAAACCAGACCTTAGAAATAGAGGAAGGGTTTGGGAGTCTAATTACACTTGAGGAATGTGTTAGGCATCCTACAACATTCATCCCTAAGAATAATTACCCTAGATTGTTTGTGCTTAAAAATTTAATGTATTTTAATTACTCATTTGTATTAATGCAGTGATGAAAAGATAAAGGATGAAAGGACAAGACCAACCTTACTAGGTAGGTGCCTACGTATTCCAAAAGAGATCAAGATCAACGTAATTCGAGAATATTTGAATAAATTAATTAGGTGAGATATATGATCTCTTACCTAAGGATGTTAGGATATTGGGGGAAAATAAACTTTCACTTAAAGCGTTCAAAGAAACTAGGACATTTAAGAAGGATAAACCTCTACTAAAAGCTTATAAAAATTAAGACGTTAGGAGAAAATGAATTTCTACTTAAAGCCTGTAGAAATTAGGACTCTAGCAAAGAATAAATCTCCACTTAAAGCCTATGAAAGTTTTCTAAAAAAGTGATCTTTTTAATTGGCATTTGAAACCTTTTATTGATTAAGTACATTTAAAAACCTCTGAGGGTCATAATTAATTGGATCTTTAGAATCCCTTTGAAAAAAATAACATTAGTCCTTTGAAACTTCTTTGAAAAATGATTCAAGTGGGCCTTCAGAATCTCCTTTAAAGAATAATTTAAATGAACCTTCGAAATCTCTTAAAAAATTAATTTAAATGGACCCTTAAAGTCCTTTTTAGAAAACAATTTAAATGAGACTTTGGAAACCCTTTTGGAAAATAATGAGTGAGTCATAGAAATTCTTTTAAAAAAAAAATTTTAATGGGCCTTTTGGAACTCTTTTTAATTTTGAAATCCCTTTTGACAAACAATTTGAATGGACCTTTTGAGTCATTTTTGAAAAATAATTTAAACAGACCCTTGGAGTCTTTCTTTTGAAAAACAATTTGAATGGTCCTCGAAACCCTTTTGAAAAATAATATGAGAGGCCCATTGATATCCTTTTCGAAAAATAATTTAAATGGACATTTGAATCTTATTATTTTAGAAAACAATCTAATTGGTCTCTTACAACCCAATTTTGGACTTTTGTAACTTAGAAAAGGGCTTTGAGCCTTGCACCCTTAAGTTATCTTTAACAAAATGAGGAGCAACCTTAAAATATTTATTTCTTTTTTTTTTTACATGATAGAAAAAACCTAATTTATTTTCTAAAAGACCTTTGAAGTCTCATTTGAGAGAGACCCTAAGAGCCCAATAGCTTAGAAAATTCTCTTATTTTTTTTTGTTATTTTCTCAAAAGACAACAAAAGGAAATAAGTATCCTAAAACATAAAAGAAAAAAAAATAGAAAGACATAATATAAAATTAAAGTATAATGTAAAAATGAAGAAGGAGAAAAATAACATCCTAAGTTTCACGATAAACAGCACGAAATAGAATGTTCAATAGTAAAAAAAACAATATGATAACATAACAAATTACAAAAAGAACTTAAAAATATAAACAAATAAATAAACACACAAAAAATCATGTAGCTTATACAAAGAGAAGAACAAAAAAGCATACAACAAGAAGACAATGAATGTTATTTAAGAAAAAAAGTAATGAGCTTAAAGGCTAAGCATTTGTATTTTAATTTCTCTGTCCCTTTTTAGAATAAAAGCATCGTTGTTCATTTAAAATATTAAAATCCAATAATCAGTGCAAGTATCACCATTTTAAATCACTTAAAATAATGTAAGATGACAATCATGAATTTCAAAATAATTTAAGAATTGAAACAAATCTGTTTTCACAAAGAAAACTTGCATTTAGACAAAATCAAATTTATTTTCTTTAGATTGATCCCTTCAGAATGGGTTCAACACAAACAGATTTCACAAAATGAAAATTTGGACTTAGACATATCATTTGAACTGAGATAGCTTTTTGGCTTAAAAGAGAACCATGTACTTAATCAAAATGATTTTGAAACTCAGTACCAAAATCAATTAAAATAGAAATGCCCCTTCTTACCATGGATCTTGGGATTCCAACAATACTCTTGGGTTCGTGGGATCACATGCTATCATTGCTCCAGAAATAAACAAAGATTAGAGAAGACAAGCAAACCACAATCAAAATAGGCTTACCTCTAAGAATCCTCCTTTGTGAATCCTCTCCTTCTCTCTAAAAATATGGTGATCAAGCAGCCTCTTGCCCCCTCATTTTATAGCCGAAACGAGGCCCCAAATCAAAGGCTGAGACTGGATCCAAAAAAAGCCATAACATGCGTTGTTAAGGAGGGAGAGAACTACCCTACCGCCCACATGTGTGGGCGGTATTTTTTTTTAAAAAAAATTTTATAATTTTTTGATTTTTTATAATTTTTTTTTACTTTTTAAAATCAATAAATTAAATTTTATATCATAAATTTTTTTTAGAATTTTTTTAAAATTTTTGTATTTTTTATAGAATTTTTTAAGTTACAAATAAATAGTAAAAAAAATTATAGATGAATAGTAACAGAGATGTAAAAAAAATTCAAGAAAAAATATTTTAAAAAATTTTGAAAAAAATACTTAATTATTTTTAAAAAATAAAAAAATTTTGAAAAAAAAACAAAAAAATAGAAAAAGTAAAAAACAAAAAAAAGAGGTGGTAGCTTAGAAATTTCTGTTAAGGATCCTCTATGTTCAGACGTTTGTGTGTGGATGATTCTTACCTCCTCTTCTGTTGCACAACGCCAGGTGCCAGAGAGAAAAGCAAAAGGCTGTGCCTCTGCATTTGGGCCTCCTAATGTACGGTGAGAAAGGGGTAAAGGGTGTGTGTATGCAAAAGAGGAAAATGTTGGGAGCCAAATCTAAAAAGGGCGGCGACTACGAGCTGGCAATCGGGCCGGCCCAGCCCGGCCCGATCGGGCTAGTGACATAATCGGG
>JASKGM010068032.1:0-16566 GCA_034509205.1 Ceratonia siliqua
AGAGAGAGAGAGAGAGAGAGAGAGAGAGAGAGAGAGAGAGAGAGAGAGAGAGAGAGAGAGAGAGAGAATATAAATTAAAATTAAAAAATATTTAATTCAAATATGACTAAATCGTAATTAACCCCCGTTGGACCACAAGATTATGACCTTCTGTTTCTACTGGTTAAATGATTGATTTGTATTTTAAAACATTAATGCATACAATGTATATATGCTTTACTAAGATTTTGTTTTGCCCTATTAAATATTTAATCCTTCATAGATTGAATATGAGATTAATGAAGAGTTATTAAATAATTACCTGCTAATGTTTTGAATTAAAATTAATATAAAAGGCTGTAAAGAGACCAACCCTCTAGGAGCCATATATAATAGTTTTGAATAAAACACCATTAACTATCATTTAATAAAATAAAAATAATATGTATGTATATATGATATATTTTTATTTAAAATGCAATAAAAAAGTGATAGTGAGAAATTATTAAATAATTATTCACTACTAGTTTCTTTTCTTTTATTTATTGATGCATAGGCTATTATGTTGATGCTTGCATTTAGTTATTCATTCAACCAAATTCAAGTGAAAAAGCATGTATATGGACTAATGTAGTTTGCTTGATCTTTTAGAATTCTTAGTTGTTTGAATATTCATGTTTTAAGTATTTGATGAATAGTATGTAATGTTTGAAAACAATTACGTTGCAATGAATATTTATAAATTGTATGTTATAAAAGTTTAATAATTTCTTCCGCCATTGATTTTTTTCATTTTCAATTTTTAGTGAATTTGATGGGGTGGGGCGGATACAGGACACAAAGTACACCTTGGTTCGAGGATGAGAACAATGAGAAAAAAAATCCACAGGAACCGGGTAGGGATGGGACAAAATATATCGAAACGGAATAGGATTGGATAGTAAAAAACCCACGCCGATATGCCCCATTGCCAACCCTACTTATGGGTTAAGTGAGTAGGGTCAATCTAACTTAATACTATTTTTGGTGGGTTAAATTAGCTAACTTGTTGAATTTGACTCATTTTGACACCTTTAACTAAATTTCCTTTACCCTATATTCTTCACCGTAATTTGCACTCTTTGTCCCCTCTTCTCCTTTCTACCTTTGAAGTAGATCACCATTCAAAAAACTATAATTATTTTGTTGCAATTTCACTATGATGGTCAAGTTTTGCAATTTTTCTTTAACTTTAGAAATCTTATTGAACAAACGAGTTGATAGTTACATGAAGGATGCAACAATTATGTATTGAGTGCACCAAATATAACAATGAGTCTAGCACATGCTATTAGCACGGTCAAAATGGGATGTGGCCCGTGGGCCAACCCATTTATCCTATTATTTGGACTAATTGGGCGATATCATATCCCAACCCATTTAAATGTGGGTCAAACAAGGTCGATGCGGGTTGATGTATTTAAAATTTTATTTATATGATATTTAATGATATGATATATAAAAATTTTAACATTTATGTATGTTATATATGTCATAATTAAATAAAAAATATAGAAATATGAAATGTTTTTCCATATATCTATTGCTCAATTTTTTATAAATAGACTTTTAATCACTTGGGATGTCTTTGGAATTTTTAAATTTTAGTTTGACTTGTTTGGAATACAATTTAGTGAGAAATTCAATTCTTTTAAAATGTCAACCTCATTATAATTTTTAAATCCCACCAAAAATAATTTATTTGGCGATGAAAAAACTTGTGTCCTATCATTATTCTTTTATGCAACTTTAGAAAACAAATTATTGTATGATTGATAATTGAATTGAGTTCTACCACTTTAAAAGGTAATCCAAATAAATAAAAAAAAATCAATTGAATGTTATAAAATTTAAGATTGATTCCTATGACAAAAGTTAATTAAATAAAAAAATTAATTGAATTATTGATAGATTTGTTCTAGACATATTCTTAGAAAATTAATATCTTTGCTTAACAAAAATGATCTTAAACTCCTAAATTATAATGTAACTTTGACTTTCGTATAATTATTAAGTTATACTATTCTTTATTACAATTTTTATATTTTTAAATTTAGTTATATGTTTATGAAGTTAATTGTACATAAATAAAATTAAAGAATTAAATATAAAAAAAAACCTGCGGGCATGCCATTATATTGAGGGCTTTAGTTTTCCTAATTCTAATCCAAGAAACGCTGCTTTTGAGGGGTGTAAAGTGTTGACTGAATGTTTGATTGCTGGCTGCTAAATGTTTGGGTTTTTGAACCTATGTTAACGCCCCTTGTTCTGAAGTGTACTTACTGGGCTGATTGTTTAACTTTAAAGTATAGTAAACGGATATTCTATATTTGGTTTTTTGTTTTTAAGCCTAATAATTCGTACAGTTTGCCATTTAGTGTTTTGAGTTTTGACTCATTAAGTTTTATCTAAAGGCTTGCTGGCAGAATTTGTTTAAAGTGTTATAAGTCTATTAGTGTAGGCTTACAGCAGATTGACCCAATTTGGTTTTGGTTTTTTGGCTCATGTTTATACTTATACAATTTAGTCTAAATGTTTAGTTTTGATCCAAAATTATAAAGTTAGCCCAAATGATTGTTTTAAATCATTTTATTATGGGCTGCATGTGATTATTTTGAACTTAAACCTTTAAATGATTATAATGTGCTATTATAATATTGTGTTTGTTTCAATAGAAAGATTATTTGGGCCTATTATAATTGTTGGCCTAAACTAATTATTTGAGTTCAAAGAAATTTATTCTTATATTATCTCTATAAGTAGCAAATTATGTAATTTCTTTAATTAACATAGACTATAAATTTTGAACTTTTAGTGATAAATGTAAACTTATTTGTTGAAGTCTATGATATTATTAGAGACTCATTTTAAGTTAACATGGTCTTATTTTGAATAATATGCTAGACTATTTATTTAGTCATGAAGAAGTTTACTTAGTTCAAAATTAAGTCTAATTTTATTAAATTAAGACATTATTAGCATAATAAATTAATTATTTTAATTTATCCTATGCTTATATTTTAGTTAATGTTTATGTATTAATTTTACATACACCATTAATGTCATGTGATTAGTATGCATTTGATTATTAAAGAGAAGCCACAATATCTTTAATTATGATAATTGTACGCATAAGATATTCAAATATATATATATATATATATATATATATATATATATATATATATAAGCATAATCCTAGCTAAGCAACTAACCAAAAAGCTCAAAAATAAACTTACTTCCTATGAATGGTGATGGAGATGATGATAGAGCGATGGAGACAGCAGGCAATAATCAAAGGCAAAACCCAAAACCTAAATATCACATTTTCTATAATTAGAAGGCAAAAATAAACAAAGAATAAAATATAAGGAAAAATCCACAATCTGTGATTAAATTAAATAACTTAATCCTTGGTGCCTATGCCATAACACAACTCACATACAAATTAGTGAAGATTAAGTCTCTTAAGCTATTCATTCAAAGTAATATTCAATTCTATGAAACTGGCTCTATTGCTTTTCCTAGCATATATTGTCGCTATAAACTACCAGTTCAACATAACGTATATGCAAGGAGACGAAATTGTTAGACCAAATTGTGATAATTTATGTGTGAATATCAATCATAAATATACACAAGCCATGGATGCCAACCAAACCATTGAGTTCCATTCTTTGATTTTCTTCTTTTTCTCACTAAACAATACATCCAATAATATTCAAACCTCACTAATATATGCACTTAGGGTTTTGATCACCACCAATTTGGAAGCACTACATGGATTTACAAAGTAATCATATTTACGTGGATATTTTAATTGAAGGAACAAGAAATAATTGCTGAATTGTATTATAGAAACAAAGAAATGGGTGAAGCTCATAGTGTAGTCCTTAATTTCTCTAAGTGCTATAGAGAGGTGACAAAATTCACTACCCAAGATTTATTACTATTGTTGGTTAAGTGGAGCCAAATTAGTGAATACCGTGCTTGTTCTTGATGAAAGAGATCAAATAATTGTTTGTAGAATGCAATAAACTTTATTGACACCAATGGGGTGAATGGATTATGGGTTAAGGGAGCACATCTACATAATAAGGAAATCAAGGCTCCAATGAACATTAAAAAATTATTGATCCAAGAACATCTATGTCAATTAACTAATCAAGTTTACCACCAATATAGGTTCAGTCCAAAGGATGATATCATCCAAGCACAACTATGCCAGTTAACTAATCAAAGAAATCACCATTAAGGCTATAAAAAGGAAATACACGAAATCAATTATGATTCATCTCTCTACTAGGTTTGATAATTAAAATCAGAATTCATAAATTATGATGATATTTCTTTCATTTTTTTTCTTGGGTTATCAATAGATTAAAAAGTTACGAAAAAAATAGATTAAAAATGAAATACATTTTTTTTTAACTTATTGTGGATTCAAAGCTCTAGGGTTAGAAAGGGAAAGGGAAAACACTATATTAAAAATAGATTAAAAAATAAATACATTTTTTAGTATTTTTAAAATATTGTATGTTAAAATGGTATTTTATAAAATATTATTTTAAAATTAATATTTTTAAAGACAAAAGAGATATATCTTTATAGGTAGTGCACAGTGAAAACAAAATAATGGTGAGATGTAAGAGCAAGTTCATCCCAATCTGAACCAATTATAATAGTAAATAAGATAATGGCAAAGTGACATATGTTAAATTAATGTGAGATGATGGGGATAAGGAAGGGAGTGGAGTTGTTGTAGCAGGAGACAATTCATTAGCATAATCATATTTTAAAGGAAAGTTAGAGTCGCGGAAGTACATTACAATATGCCAAGTCCTTGTCTATAGTTTATATCGGATTGATATTGACAAATAAAGTGACTCCACCACTCACAACCACTTTATTTCATGGAAGGAGATAGTTGTCTATTTTTAATTTTCCTTCACCCACACGACACACAAATATTACTCTTCAGTTTCAATATGAGAATAATAAGGGCAATAAAAAATTTAATTAAATTATTTTTGTAGATGTTATTAGATACACTTATTTTATAATAATTACTTGTGCAATTTATTTATTTATTTCATGTTTTTAATAATTTTTTAAAAAATGATACCAAAGCATATTTGAATTTAACCATCAACTTATTGGAATTATATTTGAATTTATCATTTTAAATTTGTTTAAAAACTAACTTAGCTCAGCTTATCAGTACATCTAAACCAGGCAACGCATCTTGTTCTACATTCAAAATAGCTTGATATTCACTAATCCTTGACTCCACATGATAAAACCAGAATGTATGCCTAATTGGAAATTATGTACAGATCAAGTGGTCATATACCACTTCTCTAGTCTCCCACTTTTTAAACCCACAATGATTACACATACATTTATTATGTCATTGCTATATACATGCAGAAAAGCAAAATCTATAAATCCTTTCAATCCTTCCTCATTTCCAAGGGTATTATGCGGCTTGCTAATTCAAGATTTATCCACAACTCTTCCTATATATTTCAGTTAAAAAATTAGTAGAAATAAGTATTCAATAAGGGAAGTACGTGTTATGTAGAAGCACTTTAAGACATTCTTGTTATTTAAATATCCTATTAAACTTGTTTTTCTTACACACTTAGCTCTAAATATATAACATTTATTAACTAGATGGTTTAAATATGACACTTACTTAAGTATCTCTCTTGACACTTGATACTTTTTGAACTTTAAATTCCATCAACTATTCTAAACTTAGGATATTATGCAACTTTAGAACATACAACTACAACATGTATACATAACATAGCTCAATTCAACATTATAAAATTGTGTTCAACCCTAGACAATTAAATATTACTTAAAAACAAAATGATTGCTTAAGTTGCTCGGAACTAGCTAAGTACATGAGCATGAGAAATTATGGCTAAGAATCCAGCATAACAAAGAAGGCTCATATTGGCTACCTCTACCACACCTAAAAAATTGATCCAATTCCATTATCATCAATACTTTAAACACAAGGCATTAAAGAACCAGCTCAAATATTGTTTTCTCTTAAAAAGGGTATTATTTGATTTGATTATATGTTGTGAGAGAGTATTGGTTATATGATTTTGGTATAGTTTAATGTTTCTTAATTATAATTAATTAGTTTGACAAAAATGGAATAATCAATATTGGAGGCAATTTGTGGTTAGGTTTAATATTTGATCATTTAATACAATGGGTTGAAAAGACGATACCATCACTACAAGAAATTTGACTTTAAGTTGCGACTTTTCTATGACAAACTTAAAAGTCGTCACTAAAATAAGATTTTGTATGATGACTTATAGATGTCGTCATTGAATATAGTTGTCAGCCATTTTTAGTGACAACTTTTTAATTTCGTCACAAAATTCAACCTTTTCAGTGACAATAATCATTTGTCGTCACTAAAGGTATCCAAAAGTAGTCACCAAAAGTCAAAATTTTGTACCAAAGTTGGTAGGTTTAAAAAATTCATGATTTAGTGATGTAAATTAGAATGTCGTCACTAAAAACCTTTTGTGATAACTTTGACGTGTCACTAAAATACTTTTTTGTGACGACATCCTAATTATTATCACTGAAACAAGGTTCTGTAAACATTCAGTAACGACATTCATTTATCTCACTAAATATTTGTTAGGGTGAAGGCTTTTGTGATGATATTCATATATCATCACTAAAAGTAAAAAATACCTAGTTTTTTTAATGAAATTTGGCTGGTTTAAAAAATTCATGATTTAGTAACAATAATTATGATATCACCACTAAAATACTTTTGCGGCAACTTTGATCGTCACTAAAAACCTTTTATGACCTTTAGTGACACCATTTGTCTGTTGTCACTAAATGTATATAGTAAAGGCTTTTTGTGATGACATAGATATGTCACAAAAGGTAAGTTAAAAAGAAAAAGAAAAGTCCCTTCCTTTCACCACGCTCGTATAGCTTTCGCCAAACTCTCTTAATGTTTTCATTTTCCTCTTGTTTCTTCCTCTTGGCTAGGGACAAATAGCCACCATCCTCTGTCACCATCATGCTCATCGACGTTGCTCAACCAATCACAGTTCTTCATCGTGTATTGTAGTAAACTCTAGCCAAGCAGTCAACGAACCTGGTTCCTTCTCCCTTGAGTTCAATTGCTAAAGCTCTTGCCAAGTAAATGTTAAATCCTAACTCAGTTAGCTTAGAATTGTTTATTTGAACTCTTATTAGTTGTTCTTCCTTTGTTTTGTGGTTCTGATTTGGCGGTTTGTGGCTTTCCTGATTCAGGGGTTTGTGGCTTTTCTGATTTGGGGGTTTGAACCCTGTTTCTATTTCTCGGTTTCCTTTTGGTCATTTAATGATGGTTTTTAGAGTGTATTGCGTCTTTTTCCATTAGTGTATTGCATCTTTTTTAGAGTGATGGTGTTCTTTTACTTTTAGTTCCAAAAATATTGTTCTTCTCCCTCCTAGTCCTATATAGTGAGCTTCTAAAGAATAGGAACATTGAAATTATGTACTAGATCTTAATTGAACATTGAATATGCTTTTGCAGCTTGCTTCAATGTTAGTTTCCATTTCACAACTTGGGAATATAAACACTGGTGTATATAATATGTTTGTGCCTGTGTGAGTTAAAAAATAATAAAAAATAAAAAAAATACTACCTTGCCACATCCCTCATAATGACAAACATATTGCCTCTCTCCATGGATGTGAATGTGCTTCTTTTAAACTCTAGCATCTATAAAAGTCTTTCCACACCCTTCATAGTTTCAAAAAGTCTGTTTTTTTTTTGTAGTACTAGTAACTACCAAACAAACCATATGGTCTATACTTTATTGCTGTTAATGTTAAATATTTGTTGTTAGTAGTTAGGAGGAAGTGAACGAGTTTACCTAATTTTCCTCAAACTTTTTACTTCCCCAAAGCAACTGTATTCAACTTCTAGTGGTTAAGCATTGATTATATATAAATATAGTTAACTATAATTAATTTCTTTCTTAAAGTAACTCCCTTTATTTTCTGATCATAGCTTATTCGCTCAATCTTCCCTTTCTGGGCTGTCTTTGAGAGGAGAGCTCCTCCATAAATGCATGCAGCTAGAAGCGCTTGCATTGCCTAGTATTATTAGTACCTTCAAATTAATTATTTGGCCACAGTTCATGCATAATAATACCAACTCACACCTAACTTGTTCTTTTTGTACCTTAATATAGTTTGAAACCAAATTAATCCGTGGACGAAAATTTCCTTTGTGAATACTCATTTATGAATTAAGGTGATTCATTCTTAGTTATTATACTCTGGCTTTAGTTCACTGCCCTTGAAACTAGGTTATATAATATGCATGGTAGATCCAGACTAGGGAGAAAGTGATGTTTTCAAATACTTCTATTTTTGTAGGAATTTCACATACTTGAGCATATTATTAATTCAATTATGGTATAGCTTGGAAAAGGTAATGATAATATGATGACTCAAAGACGTAAAGGTTTTAGACTTATGAGCTGAATTAAGTGGTTAGCCTAAATGCTTTGGCATTATAGCTAGTAGTGTAAGAAAGAGATAGTCACTAATACTAGGTAAAAAATATTATCCCTTACATTGATATATTAAAATGCTAGCAATATTCAATTGTTATATATAATGGAATCCAGTGAGAGGAGGCAAACACCTAACCTTAGCAAGCAAGTTAGCTAGCTAGCATTAAGCTTTTGGTGTTGGCTAGAATCAGTTGATTGAGGTCCAAGGAAGTACGTAGCAAGTTTAGAGTGGTTTCTTTTTCTCTCTGCTTTCAAGGACTTGTAAATAACAAAGAGATATATTTTTTTCTCTTTATAAACATTAATTTTAAATAGTACTTTATAGAATTTTTTCAATATCTCAAATTATTTTAAAATAAATTTATATTGAGGTATTATTAGATACTCTATTTTTGTATAGCATTTAAAAAATATATTCTTTATTGATGTCACATTCTATTATGTAAACTAAAACATAAATGAAGTATCAAAGATGATTAGCAAAAAATTGTAACTTCTCTTACCACTGCATGCAATGCCAACAATCAGCGTCTACTGTTCTTTTTGAATATACATGAAAGAATATTGATTGAGAATTAAAATTTAAAACCATTTAATAAATTTAACTTAAAAATAAGGTGTTAAGAATGAATATCTTAATTTAATAGTTATTTTTCTCCCTTGCTTTATATGTACTACTAAGTAAGTGTTTGAAACTTATATCATACTCAATCAGAGATGCATTTTCTTGTTACAAATGATATACAAGTAAAGAGGAGTGCATCAGAACAAGCTAGTGTTTTATAACATAATTATAATATGAGCAACTTTTAGAGCCATATTGTATCCTATTGTTTGTATTCCAGCCTGAGCCATAGTAAATCCCATTTGGTTAAATGCTGATATTGTATGCATATCATTTTGATGTATAGTGGTTGTTGAAACTATCTCATTGTTTGTATAATTATAGGGAATAATGGTTGATAAAGGTTGGATACAAATTAGAAATAGAGTTGATCCAAGGTATATAAGGGGAGTAGATGTTTTTCTTGACTTTGCTTGTAATCAACTTGGGGTGAATAATAGAATTTTTTGCTATATGTATTCGTGTTTTACTCATTTGTTGTATTTTGGCCATGGAGGTCAATTTCTGTAGTATGAAGTGGGCATGTGCACTATGTCTTGATCATTGTTTGCACTTGGGTTTGCTCAATAAATAGGAGAAGCTATGTTGAAATTTTTATAAATTCCCCCTACTTGAATCATATGCATACATGTTAAATTAATTCAATTGTACGTCTGCTTACCTGAAACATTTGTTTTTCTATTAATCGATTTGAGGATTGAATAAAATTGTGACATGAAGTATACTTGTAAAATGTTAATTTTATATATGTGTATTAGAGAAGGTGTTTTTATAAATTGTTAGCTGTTATTAAGAAATTGTGAGAAACCTTCAAGAACTTTCATGTATATTGAATTATTTGATTAAAAATTTATTCATTGTCTTGTTGGGCCTTTAATTTATCTTGATGGTATTTAACTTGAATATAATAGATTTCTCATCCAAAATTAATGAAGCTCTTTCTACATCGCATGTTTTGGAATTGAAGATACACGAAGAGAGTGATTTTCATGAATAAACTTTGGATATTTATGTTTGATATTCTTATGTTAGAAGTCAAACTCATAAATGTTTTGTACACTTTCAATTTCATCTTATTCAGAACATACTTAAATTTGAATTCCATATGTTATGTATTTTATTCAATAAAGTTGTAGATTTAAACATGTGTTTTTAATAGTGTTGTTATAATAGGTTCAAATATATATATATTAGTTCATTTTGATAAAATACAAGGGTTTCTATGAAAACAAAAGGGTTTCAATGACAACAATGCTAATATTGTCTCAAAAAATGGTTTCAGGGATGACTTCGTCACAAATAAACATTTTTCTTGTTACAGAAAAAGAGTTTCAGTGACGACAATGCTAATGTCATCACAAAAAAGAGTTTCAATGACGACATTAGCATGTCGTCACAAATAATGCTTTTAGTGACGACAAAGCATGTCTTCGCAAATAAAAGTTTTTCTTGTTACAGAAAAAGGGTTTCAGTGACGACATTAGCATGTCATCACAAAAAATGACTTTAGTGACGAAGAAGCAGGTCGTCACAAATAGTGGTCATTTTTTAAACTACTTTTAGTGACGACATACTTAAGTCATCACATAAACTACTTTTTATGATGACTTATTTGTGTCGTCACAAAAGATGACTTGCAGTGACGAATTCTGAAATGTTCATGAAACCAAATTGTCAATAAACCATTTAATGACAACTATTGCCGTCCTAAATCTATATCTTTTGTAACGCTTAATTGTCGTCACAAAAAGTTTACTTTCAATGACGACTTTGTTTTGTCATTACTAAAAACATTTAGCAACGAGCAATTTACAACAACTTATAGTCGTCACTGAAGGCTGAAAAGCCATCACTAAAGGTCTTGAGTGACAACTTTCAATATTTTTTGTGACGACAAAAGTGGTCACAGAAAGTCTATTTTTTTGTAGTGCATTCTAAGTACAGCAAAAACTACTGCATTCATAATGTGCATCCCTTATTGCTGCAGTGTGAATTATATGTGTACTAGCTAGCTAGGGACCAATAGATGCTTGGATGAAAAAGCCCACTCATGATCAGTTTGATCAGTAGCTCTTAAACTGATTAATTGGGTAAGCCCCAGGGGTGTTGGCCATTGCCTAAAATCGGTAAACACTCTATGGCTCATAACATGACCTTCATTCTTTCTCTTTCTCATAAAAGCAAGGATTCCAGCCTGGCTTCATAATCATAGCTAAAGATCTTAGTCTTCTTCCAAGCACATCTCCTATGCATATATTTGAACTCAAGATCTGGGGTTTTAATTTGCTATAAGATAGCTAAGATCTGAACTGTGGGCCATGTGATTTTATCAATCCCACACCTACCCTATTCTTTTTCTTATTCTTCATATCAAAAATTTTTAAAATGTTAGCTTTCAGATGATTTTGAAACCCTAATTAAACCAATACTTTTAGTAAATGAATAAGCAAGATTCATATATTCGACACCCAAATTTATCAAGCAATAAGTATGGGCCTTGAATCTGTTCTTGAACCTAGCAACATATACTTGTTTATAAAGCATGATTATGTAATAACTCTTAATAAACATCATAAGATGGTGGCAGAATGAAGGGTGAAAGTTCAAAAATAGTCCTAACCTAATAATCCGGCAAGTTTTGGATTTTATTTTACATGAATTATCTGATTTTGAATTTGAATTCTTTACCAATAGTGCAGTTTGGCTAATGATCATGCCTAATTCATACATATCCCTTCCAACTAAAATAGTGAAAATAATTAGCATTATTCGATGTATTTCATAACCTCTACAACATGGAAGGCTTCATTTCTTCCCTTTGTGGAATATTTTTGTCAATATATGATTTCATTATTACTTAACTTACTACCCAAAAGAGAAACTAAGAAGTTTAAAGAACTTGTGCCATTACACTATAGAAATAGTTACTTCAATCAGACCCTCTTCACTAAAGTGTCACGGGCATAAACATAACTTATAGAAGTGATATTATCTCTAAATGTAGTTTTAAAGCTCCTATATAAAGTTCTTTTAGAAATGAAATTGTAAAAACAGAAGCATAATAAGGGAAAAGAGAGAAAGCAATAAAGTAGAATCAAAAAGGGAAAGAATGAGTACCTTAAATTTGGTGGTCGACAGTGAGTCGTTGGAATGCCGAGGAGTGGCCAACAGTGACTCATCGGGACACTGAGGGGTGGTTACTGGTGGGATGCTGGGGCAAGAGATTAGGGAAATTGGGGGAAGAAATAAGGGATTTGGGGGGAGGGAAGAAGATGCGAGTAAATGATCTGATGGGAAAAAATGGAGTAAGTATTTTGATTTGAAGCCGATAAAATCCGCCTCAAATTTTTCCTCTATATTTAAAATATTTAGAGGTGGAATAAATTCACCTTTAATTCCCATTCAGAGATAAAAAATTTAAAATAAAAACAAAAATATTTAGCCTTCACAACAATCTGTCTCCTTAGAGATAGATTCTGAGGTGGAAAATTTCCGCCTCTAAATCTGTCTCCATATTTTAATTTTAATTTTTTCCTAAAAAATTTGATTGGAGCCTCTAAATCCGCCTCAAAATAAACTTTTTTTGTAGTGAGGATACATTTCATTTGCATATGTTTTCACAAAAGTCATTACATTCAAGATTTTACACGATCATTACATACTTACATGATATGACTATTTTGTCTACAATTATTTTCTTATGGTAAATGAGAACTTTTTGGATTGATCTTTAGTTACGTCCATGAGGAAACTCTAGGTGCACCTAGTATATGGATTGTCCATGGACTATATGGGAGGCATAAGGAGTTACATGGGATGGGTACATGGCTAGCATCTGTGCGTTGAGCTCGCTCTGATGTATGATATATGTTATTTGTTACATGAGAGAATTTTCTATGTGAAGAGTGAGTGGATCCATCCCTAAACTATATATGTTTTCTTATAACCATTACATGAATTTCTTACCCAGAAGAGTATGATGTTCACTTATATGTAAAGTATTTGAAATATCCACTCTTATATTTTTATATATATAGGTACATGGATTTTTTTTCATGAAGCTTACAAGTAAATGAAATTTACATGGTGATTCTATATCAAAGTACATGAAAATTTCTTCATCTCTTATACTATATGTATTTCAAAAGTACATGGATTTTCCATACATAAAGTATCTACATACTACAAGAAACATAAATTAATTGATATTAATAAGTAATGATTGCTGGTGTTATTCTGGTAAATTATCGTACAAGCTGATGGTGGAATTGTGTAGAAATTTTTTTAAAACGAGTCTATTATTATAATTGTTTTGGTTAAACTGCAAGATTTTTACAAATAATTCTCAAGCTTTCTCAGAAGGCAGATGGAACAACAATGGTATCATTGGACAGTTGGGCTAGGAATGTTGCATTGTCCTAGGTTGGTTCAAGGATATATCAAGTGTCATGCCAAGTTGTATCGTATGATGATGTATATACGGTCTAGCTATGGAAGCTTGTCTTGAAGAAGAGTCGGTCCACCTAGTGTGGTGTAAACATTTTGTGCATAAGTTTTATGTTGCTCAGTGCAATGTTCTTAGTCAATTACATGATTGTATTCTTTTGGTCTTTGTAGTTACATGATCATGTATACATAATGGTTCAGGAAAGTAGGATGTTACCTATATGATAACATTCCTACGCCGATCATGATGTAACGTGCTGAGGATTTGAAGCATGACAATTTTTTTATTTTTTTAAATAAAAATATATTATATCATATATATACAAAATATGAATAATTACAAGTTAATTTGTCTATTAAATAATAATTGATAATTTTTATGTAAAATTATTAATGTATTTAAATATAATAAATTAACACAGTGCATGGAAAACATTAGTATATAAATGCACCAATTTTTCAATTTTTTGTTATATTAAAAGCCAAAAATGTTGCAAAGTTGTATATTTTAAATGAAAAGATACAAGTACACAAAAACCAATTAAATGATATACTATAAATCTATAATGCTAATGATGGTATCATGTTAACTTACTATGAAAAGGATTCAAATTTTTTATCGTAATATACCGTTTGGTTTTGCTTCAAACTATTAACAATAAAGATGATATATATTATTAGTGTTTGACATGCATGCATGTAAATTCACTTTCTAAACTTAAATATTAACTTTTTTATTACTTGGCGTGGTTATATTTTTTTAATACAGTTAATAATAAAATAGAGGAATAATATAGAAATATAGTATTAATATAGTGGAGAAACAATATAGGAATAAAGTAAAATCTTTATAAATTAATACTCGATAAATTAATAACCTCTATTAAATAATTTTTTTTTATCTCAACTTGGGCTAATAGGCTAAATTAATAATTTTGATAAATCAATAAGATAAATACTTTTATGAAAAACCCTTATATAACTATGTGATCTCATTTATATAATAAATTAATAATTTGCTAAAATTATAAATAGTGTATAATTGACTATGATATGTTCTTAAAATATAACACTATTGTAACTTGTTTTTTCTTGAAATTTAAATATAATTAGATCTTATCTCTAATTTTTCTTATTGCATTTAGAAGTTCTAGGGTTGAATTTTCTAATTGCACTAAAAAAACTATGAAGTGTGTTGTTAATTCTTTGAGTGCTTTCTTGCATGTAACAGGCCCCATAGGTACTATTGTATCATCCTTAGCTTTGCCATCAGTAGAATTTTCAATGATGTTAGCAACAATTTTTTCTATATTTGAAACCTCTGAACTCGCATCATCTTCACTAGAGTAATCCAAAAGGTTATTTACATTCATTCTATCACGATAACCCAAATATTTGATTAGTCTCAAGTTTATAAATGCCTTGTTTATCTAAAGATACATTAAATAGTAAATACACTCTTTAAATTAATAATTAATAATTTATGAATTAATTAATACCTCTTTTAATTAAAAAATTTTATATGATCCCAAGGCTATTAATTTATAGAAATTTTATTGTACTATTATTGACAAAGTGAAAGGGTAATATAGGAATACAGGTAGTGTAGTTACTAATAAAATAAAGGGGCAATATAAGAATGAAAATTCTTAGGTTAATGGAAGCAGTTATTGATAACGTGGTGGAGGAACAATTTAAAAATATAAATTTGGTAGGTTGGCCTTGACTCTAAACTCTAAAGCCATATATATTAGTATTAATAAATTTGATGTTTTCCTTATTTATCTTTAATCGTAAAGCATGAGGAAGAAAATGACTTTGTATTCCCTCATACTGAGAAAATTGAATAAATTAATTGAGTAAATTAATTATCTTTATCTCTCTTGTAGTTTAGTAATATAATATTTGGTACTCCTCTTATTTTTAGAATAATATTTTACTCATAAAAGTGTGAATATATTAATTTACTTTTATTTTTCAGTCACCTACTCTATTGATGTTTTAAGTGAGCCGGATGTCATTTTAAAAATAAAATGAGTACTGAGTATTATATTAACAAACTTCAAAGGAAGTTAATTAAGATAATTTATCGTACCCTTAATTAATCTTCCATATATTTGAGTATACTCTAATTCTGATGGCTTCAAAAGTGAGTATAAGTCACACTATCCTATGTCGTTTACTGTATTCTATGTGAAAGAGTTTTTCATTTAAAACATTAACCTCCATATATTCCATTGTAACCAACGAGTAATTATCCCATAAGTTTACTGTTATCAAAGGACTTACATGGATGGCGATGGGATCAAGCTCTAATTTGGCACTTGTAAGATTATCATGATTAAAACTAATTAACTACAAAGTTTTTGGGTTTGGTTCCTGATAATGCAATAAGGAAAATGAGATTAAAGATAAATATTATAATTAAAGATAAATATTATAATCTCTACTAAAAGCCCATGAAAACTGAGACTTTGGGAAAATAAAGTTCCACTGAAAGTCCATAAAAGTTTGAAGCTTTGGGGAATGTAAAATTCCACTGAAAGTCCATAAAAGTTTGAGACTTTGGAAAAATGAGATTTTACTAAAAGTCTATGAAAAACCCAAACTTCGAAGAATATAAATTTCTACTGAAAGTCCATAAAAAGTTGAATCTTCGAGTAAGTTTGCAATTTATCGAAGTAATGTAGTGAAAGAGAAGTTTATGAAAGAAATGGGTCCCCAAATGTAATTTTAAATGACTTGGGACCAAAATTTAATTATTAAAAATTCAGGGGGGCCAAAATACAATTAGTAAAAGATTGAGGATTGAAATAAAATTATTATAAAGTATAAGGGTCAAGTTGCAATCTTGGGATGTAAGTTTCTGAAGGTGTTCCATTTCTAAATTGAAAGTCATTTACAAGAATGTCA
>JASKGM010068054.1:0-16563 GCA_034509205.1 Ceratonia siliqua
TCTATCTTGAAAAAGAATAGCTTATGCCTTGTGAATTTAAAATATGCAAGAATGATATATATATATATATATATATAAAATATTTCATTTTATCTCCTTATAAACTAGTATGATAGGAGCTTAACGATGACATTACTTAAAAATAGTCAAAAGCACAATTAAGTGAGAAGTATAGATACTCATCATAAATAAAATACATATAGTTTATAGAAAAAAAATGCTTGTATCCAAGGGTAGAAGAATGCCACTCACCTTGTTCTCCTGGAACACTTAAAATACATTACCATGAATCTTGAGAGATTTGGTTTAATTGTTCCTCTATATAAGAATAATGTGCATATAAAACATGAGCAACCCACTGTATTAACTATTCCTTTTTATTAATTATATTAAAATTCTAAATTTATCACTAAATCCCAATCCTAATGACACAATCTTCATTCAAATTTGAAAAAGGAGGAGTCCCAAAAATAACACACATAAAGAATTGAGGTTTCAGAAACAGCTTGTGCCAGAATAAAATATCAAGTTAACACCGAACTTAGTTCTTTCAAAACATTTTAGTAGCAAATGATTATAGGATAGGTGAGCTATTAAAATTCTTCATGGGATTACAACATCGAAAACAGGAACCACAACAGTTTTGAAATCAGACGTATTCCCAAATTGAGCTAGAAATTTGTTTGGAGATTTAAGAATTAAAACTCAATAAATTTGAGGTGCCGCTGAAATCATATGAGAAAACTAAAGCAACGGACTAAGAACTTACTTCAAAGCAAATACTAAGCTCAAAACTAGGATTAGATTAAAGCAATGCACCAAATCAAAGAAGTTTTTGGATTTATAACTCCATTGATAGTTTTTGAAATCAACTCATATCCATCACCCATTAATACATAAGCTTTACCAACTCAGAATTGTCCAAATGAAATTGCGAACCAGAGCATGGAAATAAGAAATCAAGGTAATGTCAATATTTCTATGACCAAAATCAAGAAGTCACCAAAACTCATTGAAAATAGGGGACCTACGAGAGTAACATACAATTTTTGAAAAAATATCGTGTTTTACAGTAACCTTCTTCCATCCAAGAGTTGTAGAAGATTTCCAACTCTGAATGACATCTCTGAAGACAATCAAGAGCTACAGGAAGAAGAAGAAAATGAGAGCTGGAAGGAAAGCAAGGCTGAGAAGTTGGAGAGGAGGAGAAGGGAAACCAAATTCTAGAATAGAGGAGAACTTCTGAAAAAGAAATGAAGCTAAATGATCTAGATATTTCTTTCAACAGTGACCAAATTACTTGTCTGAAAAAGGGCTACATGTGTGGCCAGAAAATGGCCAACAATTTTTAGGTATTTTGACTCAAATTTTGTAAGGTTTCAGCCTAAGTAATTGTCTGGAAAAGTTACAAATTTCATAAAAGAAACTTCTAATAAATGCTCACAATATATAAAGAAAATTTGGGAAGTTGATACTAATTTTAAATCTTCAATCCACAATTGCAATTAAAATATTTAAGTTAATTTAGAACAACATTTAAGCTTTGTAAATTTCCTTTTCACTTTCACATAACTTCCCTTCAATTTATCACAGAACAATTATTCAATAAAATGAAAAGTTTATTCTTAAGCCAATCTAGA
The DNA here is from genome assembly GCA_034509205.1 of Ceratonia siliqua. Lineage (NCBI taxonomy): Eukaryota > Viridiplantae > Streptophyta > Magnoliopsida > Fabales > Fabaceae > Ceratonia > Ceratonia siliqua. The sequence continues at coordinate 1,641 of JASKGM010068054.1, forward strand.
TTTGAATAATTGAAATTCCCTAAGAAGATATCGCTCAAGAAATTACATAGGTAGTCATTACACAGGTACATTGACACCTTGTGATAGTTGACATTGAAGAGCATAAGCTAATATATTTGGATTCACTAGGACCCACAAGTGTGACTTATGAGAGGGACCAAGTGATGAGGAAGCTGGTAATCAAATGTTTACAATGTAGTTACATTTCAACATCACAAATTAAATTAGGGGGGGCAATCATTTAATTATCACATGTTACACATGGTCTAGGCAACGTTTGCGAGCACTTTAATGGAGGAGACAATGAGGTTGTACAATGAACTGCAATGACCTAACTGCAACTCATATGCTGTCGACATCCCTCATTTGCGCCACCCTCAGATGAACATGTAATATTCACCAATTTGACTTACAACTTAAATGAATTATCTTTGATCAACTTAGTCAAGAAATTAAATGATGTATACAATTACAGACTTTATATGCTTATTACATATAGAGAAATGATTAACTCGTTTGTCAACTTGTTTTTCATGCTAATTCATTGACTATAGCTATGATTGCGGAATGTTTGTGGCTCTATGGATGCTTAAAACTCAAATTTGGGATGACTACAACGTTGGGGTGTGTAGATATACATTGTCATTTAAGTATGATATTATATATAGCTTCATGTTTTATGTATTAAATACTACATATTTGTAGCCAATTGTCAATGGAGACCGATTCACAATAGTTGTGCAATTGGTGATGGGTGAATATAACACACACAAGGACGAGGTGATTAGGATTGCAGTGTTGACTTTTGACTGGCAACAGCAAGGACACTAGTATGTGTTAAGAATTTGTTAATGCAGGTAGTCATGTTCCTTATCCCCTTAAGTGATAGCTTTTGTGGTAACAAAGCTTTAGTAATTTCAATCCATTTGTTACTTAGTAACAATGACAATTCTTGATATGCACTTATTGGCAAAATGATTTAATGTCCATGTAAACAAATAGAATTTGAATTTGTAGGCTATATATAAGTGTTTGAGAAGGGTCCTGGATTCTTAGAAGACAACTTTAATTTTTGTAACAGAAAATCATTCAATGGGTTAATAAGTTGGAGCCTTGGAGGTACTTGGATGATGTAAAGTTTTGGATTATTAGAGGACATCTTCAGAAATTCAGTTACTTTTGGATTCTTACAAGTCATCTTCAGCACAAACTTGTATAATCCAGCTATTTTAGGAGTTCATTTATGCTATTTGTGGCTCGGTGATGTAGTCCAATAATTTTTGAGTTATAGGAAAGTGATGATATTGGATTTTCAGTATTATATTCATCTATGTTCTTATATGTGTTGGTTGAATGTTTTGAACTTTTTTTACCAGTCATGATAAGGAACTTTTACTAAGAGTCACAATGGGTTTATCAGTTTGATAATTGGAGCTACTAGCATTCGTAGTCAATATTAACATTTTACGGGATGGACATAATATCTTTATTGGTTGTCATTCCAAAATTTCATAAATAATTGGAACCAGCCATAAAAAGATTAATAACATATAGACAACATGAACATTGAGGTCATTATTTTGAATAATAGGCATTGCACTATGTGTGGTTGTAAGTTCAAACTTATGTGAAACAGAAAAATGAAGATAGTGAAATTAGACATGCCAATTTGATGCATATAAATAGCAGATGAATGCCATTGAATGAAACTATATCATACTTTTATTACATATCATCAACCTTAACCCAATTGTGGTTGTATAGGATCATAAGCAATGTCAACTGATCATGACCCTATGCATCTTACATGCGCCTTATGCACCCAACATGCTTAAAATCCATAATGCAAATAGTGAATTTCAAATGGAAGCTGCATTTAAAACTAATGAAACCCAATCACTCAGACGAGAAAAACACCAAAATACTGATGAAATTACTAATATATTGATGGTATTGTACCTGAAACAGCATGGGCTGACACGGAACAATAGCTAAAATACTGAAATAGCAACAATACATAAATATCTAAAATACTGGAATATCAACGATACATAAACAGTGGAGGAAACAACTACCCTGGTATGGTACTAGAACAAACAACAGAGATAACTATTGGAAATAGACATAAACAGTAAGGAGTAGAATATGAAAAACACAGGAACACAGTCTTCAGGTCACCTCCTTAGCAATATGGGCGATAGGACTACCCATCCTCAAAAAGCCAAATTCTCCATGATCATAATACCCCCTTCACTCTTTTTTTTATTCTCTCCTTCTCTATACTGCCTAGCAGCTTCCTTTCTTTCACAGATCATTGGAAAGGTAACCTAAGCCACGTATACTTGACCCCAACCAATACTACCCTTAATACGCTTATTATCTAAAATACCACAAGGGTCAATTAGACGATCAGATAATATTAAATATTACAGTAGATACCAATAATTCTTATGCAGTAAACAAAATGCATATATGTGGTATAGATTTGATTTTCTATTAATCGGTTTCTCAACATGCACAAGGTGAAGTACTTTATTTATAAGTATATGTCAAAAAATCTTTACCCTGAATTATAGCAATTCTTTTAACTAGTTTTCTTCAATATCACAATTTCAACTTGTTGTGACAACATTTCCCAGTAAAGATTTTCAGTAAAATCATGGACATCGATTTTCTAGTAATCGGCTTCCTAGCATGCACAAGGTGAAGTACTTTTTTCATAGGTGTATGTCACACAATCTTGACCTTGAATTATATCAATTCCTTTAACTAGTTTGCTTCAATATCACAGTTTCATCTTGTCATGACAACATTTCCTAGCAAAGATTTTCAGTAAAATCATGGACATTGATTATATAGTAATTGGTTCCCTGCATGCACAAGGTGAAGTTCTTTTCTCATAAGTTTATGTCACACAATCTTTACCTTGAATTATAGCAATTCCTTTAACTAGTTTTCTTCCATATCACAATTTCAACATGCTATGACAACATTTCCCAGCAAAGATTTGCAGTAAAATCATGGACATACTTCCACCGTTGCTGCTTCTCTTTGTTTCCAGCATTTGTAACTAGTGATGTCCAAACAAAGTAGCTACCCAGTTTTAAAAGTCTATCAGCTTCAATCAAGAGAATGACATCTATACCATGTCATATGAGTGTATGGATAATAAGATCAATTAACGACCCAAAAGGTTATGGTGGTCAAATATTTTCCTATATATGATATATTGAAGTTATGGCACTGAAGGTCAGAACTACCTTTTAATTACTAAGTTTCGAAAATTAAAAAAATGGATAAAAGTACCAAACAAAGGCAGTTAGGATTATTGTAATCAAGACTTTGACAATGGATAATTTCAAACAAATCAGGTACAAGAAACACTGAATTTTGATAAAATCTTTTTTTTAAGCCAACCAAAGATGGATTCCATAATGAATACCATTGTCTTCACGCACACTCACAGATTTTTAAACTTATACATAACAAATAAGGGATGAGTTTTGAAATTTCAAATATTTCATCATCATTAGCATAACTTCTTATATTCTGGATTCAGGTATATAAGGTGGAGACTATTAGAGAAAAATTCTTGCCAGTCTTATAATTGGAAAACATAATACAACTAACGATGTGTTAGATAAAAAAGAAAAATGTGGGCTGATTTTGTAGTCTTCAAAAACAGATGCACCAAATTAGGTCCATGGTTTTTATTTAAAGACATCAATGTGCGAAAAAGATAAATATTGGCATTTTATGTCTTCACTACTGAGTACTGAAAAAGTCCAAAAACAAAAATAAGTTACTGTCGCTACATGTTAACAATTTTAGGGCTTTCTCAAAATACAAGTGTCCAATTCTGAAACATTATTTTCAAGGTAACCAATGAATAGAGTGCTTGCTTCTTTTTAGCTCCTCCAATTAACAAACTACTATTATCATCAAACAATGAACTATTCAAGCCATTGTGCTTATTTTTACACACATACACGTGGAAGTTAGTATAACCAAACTACTTGTACGAAGTTCATACTCGAGCTCATAAAAGATGGGCATCTCCCTGGAAATATGAAGAATATTTATTACCATATGACACCATAATGATTATTATTTTCAAAGCCAGTGTATAAGCCATTAATTAAAAATACAAAACAAGTAAAACAATAAAAAGCTTGAAATTAGAGTATATCTATAATATCAATTGTTTCTTACTCCATAACATACAGTGCATTCTGTAACTCAGGCAGGTGACACCCATATATGCGAATCACCCTAAATAGATTATAGTTTAGTATACCCTGTTTCTGTGTGTATTGGACGAGATTATTCCCAAATGAGGTGAAATGAAACATCTTTAAAAGATTATTCAGAATTTTACAAAAAAATGAATCTCATTACCATGCACATTCCAGTTGTCAACCAGTTAGTTTCATTGCACGTGTTGGGCATGATCATCATCGCCTGCAAAATTAAATAGACTTAGTAAAATAGATATATCTATACATCTCCATCTAGATGTTCATCGCCTTAAAGTAAATTATGGTGGTAAATGCATGTTCCAGCGTTTCAAAAAAGAAAGAGTGTATATATACCCAACTAATGCATGCACCATAGCTCAATTTTGAACCTAACCTCACTTGATTCATATGCTTCTTATATAAACATATTTTTAGATGGGCAACTATTTTATTTCCCAATTCATATTAGCTACATCAAACACGATCAGTGCCCTCAACAGTGCTTGATCATAGTCCAACCATCTCAACTGTCCAGTTCACAGGACAAATTACAGAAGAAACATGCATTATGTACCAGGTATCATAAGTCACACCTATAGAATGAAATGAAAACAAAAATCGATGAAAATTAATAAATATCAGCTATCATATAGGAGGGTTATTGATACACTAACATGCAATCATGTTCTGCGCCAATAGTTTATTCCACAGGCAATATGAAGAATAGTAAAGGCAATTAACTACACTTTACATTGAAAAGAACACTAGCATCAGTAAGATGTTGACCAGCTATGACTTGGAGCCGTGAACATAGCCAGATGATGGTGCCTTTACAACATGCTAGTAAAAGAATTATAAGTTAGAACTTCATGAATAGAGAAACAAAGATTTGTAGAGAAGAGTTTCCAACATTAAACATGAAACTTTACAAACTTCATCTTCATTGCTTCTAAAACTAATATATGTTGCCCCTCCTCTACTTTTGTATTGTTCTTCATCATAACCTTAACCACCAAACCTGCCATGGGTGCCACAACTTTCCCCTGATGGTGGGGTATTGCTTCAAATTTAGGCTTATGTTGGGATTCTTCATTCTCACACAACTCAAGCCCTAGTTTCTCTCTGAAATAATGATGATAAGGCCCTTGCGTATATGAATATGCCTAATGTGATCCTGACAATGATAAGGGAAACTTTGTAAGCTGTACCAATATTTTCATTGATAATTAAGATAAATACCGCACCATGGACTCTCCACTAAACCAATCCATATACACTCCAATTGAAGCATGTAGAAGAACACTTTCTTCCTTTCACTAAACAGCTACATTACCAACTTTTCTTACACAATCAGCTTCAACTTTAAAATAATATTCTCTTACGTATGTTGCTTTGAATTCTAAAACAGGAGATCCATTTTCTTCCATCTGAAATAATATTATACCATCTTGTGTCTAAATTTTAAAACTAGACAACTTGTGGCACAACAAAAGCATTGAAAGAATAACTATTCCACATGTTATGCTTGGTTGTTACCTCAATCAGGTATCTCCCACAAGGTTGGTAAGTCATGGTGAGCTTCAAGTGCTTTGAGCTACCACTATCATATTCATTATCCCACTTAAGTTCCATTGTACGCTTAGCTTCGTGATCCATTCTAAAAGGAGAATAAGCATACCATATAGGGAGTAAGTGCTGCTCACTGAACACATTGGCAGATGTGAATACCAAAGGAATTTCTGGAAACAACTCATATACATTACACAAGAATGGGACAATTTACCAGGGGTATTTTTTGTCACCATGAAACGCTCTTTCTCAATGAGATATGCAGCCAACAGGGATGCACTAAGTCTAGCAGGTTCATATGCTTCTTTTGGTAACACAGAGTTGTTAGAATCAACAAAAAGGTCTTCTTTGTGGTTATCAATCAAATGATTCTCCGCTTTGCCATTTCCAAAAGCCCAGTGGTTTGTATGCTTTAGAAGAAAGTTGATATTGGTTGGTAGACTTGCAACCTGTGGAACAAGATATTAGCAAAATTAACAAGATTTCTAAAAGATGGAAAACAAAGAGAAATAATTATCAAATATTAAAATTACTTGAATTTTTGACACGAGAAAAGTGGTAGGATAGAAAACTTAGCTCAATAACTAAGTAAAACAAACACTTGATTCAACGATCAAGCTTAAATCCATTGAACTGTTTTAAGAAGAAATTACAAGGTGAAAGGACAACAAGTCCCTTCATAACCAACTTGAAATGACCAAACTAGAAGTATACTGAAATTAAGTCACTAACACCACATTACAACAGAAACTATATCAGAAAATAACTACGTAACAGTAATATAACTAAAATATTATAAAGACACTTATTGCCTAGACGTCTTCTGCTGTTCTAGCTTGTCCAAGAACATCCAGGGTCACTTGTTCTACATCAATTTTTCTAGAGGGAAGGACTGGCTTCATACAATGGTGCTACCATTTTATATACAAAATTTTTATTTTCTTCAAGGGAAGGGTTGTGATGTTATGTTTTCATACTCTCAATCATCCAATCACATTCATTCTTTGACCCCAAATGTAATAAACACGTTATTTAACAGTGTCAATTATTAAGCATCTGACTACAGGAAAAGTTGCACTTCACAGCGAAATCACAACCATGACATGATACTTCTCAGTGCACTATAGTGAAGGCATTACCGAAATTTGGATATAGCTGAAACTTTGACAAACATTCCTTCAGTTTGATCAATGCTGCACCATGATTTTCTCCCCACACAACAAGCTTAGTAATCATTGGATCATAATGCCTGCTAACAGTGTCTCCTTCTTTAACTCCAGTTTCCACCCGGACTGCCAAAATAACATATTTCCCTTAAGTAAACAATAAACACCCATAAAAGTACATTCATATTTAGAAGTCAGAGACTCACCCCAGGTTCAATGAAGAGTAGAACATGTGTTTAGTAGAAAAGTCCAAAATATAACTCACACAAGGATAGGATAGTTGAGGTGAGGCAAGGGCGAGGAAGAAAGAATAAAACAAACATTTTATTTTAACAATAAAAATCTTTCAACTGTTATTACTGGTACTGTTAATAACTAATAATTAATAAAAGGAGAGTACATGTCAACAAGAGCATATCAATATAATGAACATTTTATGCAATGCCTAAACTTGTGAGTTTTAAGGCTTTTTCATACTCACTTTCTACCAAGTCAACGGCTGCCTTTTGGAAACTAAATATCCTTGCATCCACTCAACGGAGGAACTTCCATTGTGGTATGAAGGCCCAAGTCTTCACCTATTAAACCAACCTAAAAGAAGCATACATTTAAATCAATCTCAAGCACAATGAAGCCATAATAGAATCAGTAAGATTTGCATAGGTCTCAGCCATCTTCATCCAATACTGTAAATCAGGAGAGCAATGCTGAGTTCAAAAATTAAAGTGAAGTCAATTAATGTTTTCTGTTAACCACAGCTATCAAATCAAGAATGAGTCCTACATCCCTAACCTATTATTTTCAAAATGTCATAGTTGAGGCAGAGTGAGAATAATGCTGCAAAATACTCAATCATAATATTGTCTTTCCACATACAAGCACATTGATACATCAATGGGAAGAAATATTTAGTGGTTCCATTTTATATAATTAAGTGGCAAGCAGACATTCCTAATAGGATACAAGTATAATGCCAACTGGCACTTTGGGCTTGGTTGACAAGTAGAGAGTCGAGATCTGGGATGCATGTTTGCATCTCTATATTCCAGTTTCTAGTTCTTGGTAAGGTAGTCCAACTACATCTTATGAATGGTATTAGGTTGAAGGATTTAATTCTGACTTTGACATTTGACTTCTTTTTTGGATAAAAATAGTTTTCCATTAGTAAATATTGAAATTACAAGGGAAAGTATAAGCAATTTGAAAATTAACAAGATAAATCATATGCCTAAAATAAAAGAGTACAAGAAAAACCCCAATATAAAAATCATTATAACGAAGATCCTCAATCTCTTTGGATATCCATGGGAGGAGTCATGTGAATGAAACTATCAACTAAACACCAAAGAGAAGCAATGATACACATTCCTATCCCATAGTAAATTCAAATCAGAGGTCATTAATCTAAAGATTCATGAAATCATTTCAAACACACCATAATTTGGTAATCAAAACACAAATTCATGTTTTAGAATACACCAAAGCGTTCAAGAATTTGCAGTTAAATGTGCAGAATAAGTCTTTTTTAACATGATATATTATAGATTATAGGGAAGAAAGAATTTCATCGATGCCAATATTAATCTATGTCAAGAGTCAAAATCAAATGCATAACAGAAAAATCGAACAATAGATCCCATCGAGTTAAATGAGTATATAAGGGAAAATTTATTATCTGCATGCAATTTACAAAAGAAACATTTCCTCTAACTTCATGACCAAATATACGAGGAAACAATGGAGATGTGCATCTGACAATAGCCCACAGTTTATGTTTCTCAAAAATAAGATTAGTGTGTAAGTGCAGGCGTGCATCTAATAATAGCTTTTTTATGCGTGTGTGTATGAGAGAGATAGAGAAAGAGGACAATCCGGGATACCAACTGCAACACTTAGGACAGAGATTTTGTTAATACCATCTCTCAGCTTCAAACTCTCACTACATGTTACTTTTGGAGATTCTAACCTTCTGTAGACAGCTCCTGACCAAAACAATGAGGACAACATGAACAATGCGACAAAAATCAACCTATTGCATAATTTTTGGCTTCGAAAGTAAAATTATATAGAAACTTCTATCCTATACTTGGACTTTTTCAAGAAGCAAGGTCAAGAAAATGATAGCTAGATCCATATCAAGTATTGCATATATTACTTTATCACGTCTCGATGATTTGATTTCACACAATGTCCAATTCTTTAAATTCTAAAAATGCATATATCAAGTGATTTAATTGACCCCTCACTTCTTCTAGGATCCTACCAAGAAAATTACAAGTTTAAGTATTGGAATAATCCCTTCCCCAGGGATTGTTCCAAGAAATTGGATTAGGTGTTATTATAATATTGCAAACCATCTTTATGCTGCTCACCTGATAGTTGATTATTGACAAAAACATGCAAAGTGATACAGATTAGTAGAAATTCTAGAAATTCTTATTGAATCTGAGGAAAATCAGGATACAGGGAATTCTAGAGTTGAAAGAATTCTGAGATACAAGTCAAAAAACAACAGAGAAATTTAGGATTACAAATTCAATATCCTCACCTCTACAATTACTAGCTTATAAAGCCATTACATTAGTAACTAGTACACTTGCACACATAGAATCGACGCTCCTATGTTCTTTAAAGTAGTTATAATAGTAGCTTCATCAGCATGCCACATCATCTTCATTAATCTGACTAGCCTCTCCTTTTACCAACTCAGCTTTGACTAACCATTATAACCATCAATCTGGATTCCTATATCAAAGCCCCCTTCCTGAGGATGTTCTTGACCCCAAGGATAAAAAGTAGGAAACTTTCACAGTAAATCATAATAGAATTTCCAGGTATCATCTTCTTCAGGCCGATTACACCATTTCACCAAAACTTTAGTAATGGCTAGACCCCCATGGTTAACCATTGTTTTATCTAAAATAAGCTCTAGTTCATAAGGATCATCAGGACTAACATAAGGAAGTGATGGTAAGGGTTGAGTAATAGGAATAGGTCCCACATGTCATTTCAACTAGGAGACATGGAAAGTAAAATGGATATGAGTGCTAACAAGTAATTGGAGAGTATAAGCTACTGAATCAACCTTACCAATAATAGGATAAGGTCCAAAATAATGGCCTGCTAACTTATGATTGGGTCGAGAAACTAAAGAAAATTGGCGATAAGGCTGCAGCTTCAAATACACCTAGTCGGCCATATTAAAGTGCTTATCAGATCTTCGCTTATTTGCCAAACTCTTCATTATGTCCTGAGCCCGCAGCAAGTGAATTTAAGAGTTCTTATCATGTCTTCTTGGTTTGCAAGCTTCAGTCCATTGAATCCACATTAGATTCATCGGGAAGGTAAGGAAAATGAACCGATGGTGGTTACTTATAAACTAATTCATATGGTGTAGCTCAAGTGGCTTTATGAAAAGTGGTGTTGTACCACCACTCAGCAAGTGGTAACCAACGAGACTACGTTCTAGGAGCATCTCCATACATACAACATAGATAAGTCTCCAAACAATGATTCATTACCTCTGATTGACCGTCTGTCTACGGATGATAGGTTGAAGAATGTTGCAATTTTACTCCTTGACATTTGAAAAGAGCCTGCTGGAATGTGCTAAGAAACACCACATCTCTATCACTTGTAATAGAACTAGGTAGCCTATGTAACTTATAAACACCATCTAAAAAACATTGGGCAACCTGTAAAGCAGTGAATGGGTGAGATAAAGCCATGAAATATGCAGATTTGGTTAATTGATCAACCATAACAAAAACAATAGATTTCCCAGCTGACTTAGGCAAACCCTTTATAAAATCCATTGCTATATCAGTCCAAATACCCATTGGAATAAGGAGAGGTTGTAATAAACCTGGGGAGGTTGCAACAAACCTAGGGAGGTTGCAGTCTCATACTTTCATTGTTGACATACAGTGCATTCCCTAACAATGTTGAGTTGGCAAAAGGAGAGGCTAGTCGCATTAATGAAGATGATGTGGTGTGCTGACGAAGTTACTATTATAACTACTCTGAAGAACAGAGGAGCATCTATTCTATATGTGTGAGTGTACTTGTTACTGATGTCATGGCTTTATAAGCTAGTAATTGTGGAGGGAAGGATATAAAATTTGTAATCCTGAATTTCTCTCTTGTTTTCTGACCTGTATCTCGAAATTATTTCAACTCTAGAATTCCCTGTATCTTGATTTTCCTCATATTCAATAAGATTTTTTAGAATTTCTACTAATCTGTTATAGTAGTATCAGAGTAGTTTCGGTTTATTGGGTACCGACGATGTGAAGGGGGCGACCTGGAAAGGAGCGACCAGGGAAAGGGCTACTTAGAAAGGCTAGAGTGAAAGCCACCCTGAGTGGGCAGCCAGAATGGGCTGTCGTGGACGCTGGTTCTTAAAGGGCAGGGATTGTTACAGGATATCATTGCATCTTATTACTTTGTATAGGACAAGTATTGGGATAATCCTACATTACCCAGGTGCTAGGTAATGTGAGGGTTTATAACACCTTAGGCACTCTTCCCTCAACAGCTAGCTTTTGAGGGTGAGTTCTACCTAAGGCGTTGTAATACAAAGCATGCCCACCAGATAAGACTACAAGAAGAGGATACTTTTCGTTCCTCAAAATTGTCCATAATTCAATTTAAGCTAAAGTAGAACATCAGCTCATCATCGTAACGAATTTTTGATACTTCAGACATATGGTTTACATCTTTCAATATCTGCATGTCTACTAATCTTTCTTCATTCCAACCAACTAATCTTGCACGCTTGTCCATTAACACTAATAATTCTATCTAGTACCACAGAGGAATTTGCTAAACAACACTATTCAGATCCTAATTACAAAACTAAAAAAAAATTTATAACAGACCCATTACCTGGACTAACCCCTATGAGGTGCAATGGAGATGATGGCCTGCACAGGACGGAGCTTCATGTTTGCGTACTCGACAGGTGATCCTATTGGAAGCTTTTCACAAAGGGATGGAAGATGATGAGGGAGCGGTGGGAGGAGACCCAAATAGCTCAAGGGATCATTTTGCAATTCATATTTTTCCATGGATGAAAGTTTAAAATTTTAATCAACTTTTCATTGCAACCGGTTTTTCAAGTTGCCAGTCATCCCCTTAATGACTCTTAATTGGGATAAATGGACAGGCCTTGGTACCTAGGCATCTAATGGGGGTCGGGGTGTTGTTGGTAGGATAGAAAAATCCAATACCTCCACCGCTAACTTCAAGAATACCTCCACGTCTTCCTTGAATTAGGTTGTGCTTGTGATGCATTATATTGTGTTTGGATGGTGTATATTGAAATTATATAGAATTTTAAATTCAAGGAAATCATATAATTTATTTTTTTTTATATTTATAAAATTATTTGTTTGAATAATTAGGTTTAGGTGAAAATTTTTACTATAACTTTAATGTCTAATAAACTTCTTCATAGTCAGGTTACGGTTTGATTCGACTTGTTTAAATATGACACTATCATGGCTTGGCTTGGGCCCAGTCAAGGTGATCTAGAGTTGACCTGATTTATTTAAGGATGAGACCATCATAGATTAACTTAAGTCCACTCGATCGGATGTTTTGGGGCCAACCTAACATGTTTAAAAATTACATCATCACCGCTCGACTTAAGCTCATTTGAAGCAATCCAAACTAAGATCCAAGCTAGCTCGGGCAGCTTGGCATGTTTAAAGAAGAAACCAACAGAGGTCAACTCGTTCTCATTTAAAGGATAATGGCATAAAGGGTAGTTAAAATTTAAATTTTTTTGAATAATTATTTTATTATTTTAAAATTGAAATAATAATTAAAAAAATATACTAGTGTCTTGTAATGATGACCTATGTAATTCCTTGAACGATATCTTCTTTAGAGGATTTCAATTATTCCAATTTGTGTTACCTTAAAAATAAAAGTTACCTATTTGATTGAGTTAGAATTTTTGCATTTCTACAAATTTTTGACACTGTGATGATAATAAATAAAATGAAAATTTTTAAAGCAATGCCAATCTGAAATGAAATTAGGTGGAATTGAAATTATTTCTAACCTTAAATGTAACTGTTTAACACAGTTTACATATTTTAGTTGCAATTATAAGTTAAATATTTAATTTAATGCAAAAGAAAATTTTTTCTGCCACAGTAAATTCACATGCTCTGCCAAGTATTCAGATATTTCTTCAGACATTTTTTGCCCATTTCAGATATTTCTTGGGCTTCTTTTTGAAGAAAAGAAAATTGTCATGGCTTCCTTTCAGCCATATGTTTGTCTGAAAATCTAGAGGTTTCTATCAAAATATCTAGGACCAAAGTCATTGTATTTCAGGAATATCACAGTTGCTTCTCCGGGGCTCAGGCTCTTGGGTCTCAAGCTCTTAGCTTATTCCTCTCCAGCTCTTGGCATCTGTACAATTTTTCTACAGTTCCGGTGTCACGCTGTAATGAGAAGCTCGTTCCTCACACCAGCGTCAACTAGAATCATATTAAGATTGTAGACTTGAAGAAATCCATATGAAAACCCATATGCTGGTTCCATGTGAATGTTCAAGAAGAGCAAAATTGGTCTTAGTTGGTGTAATAGAAATTTTCAAGAACGGGTAACGAACCATGCTACATAAGAGTAGAGGTATTTTGTATAAGCCTTCAGGTCATTAAGGTGAGTGAGATCTTGCTCCATTTTTTTCATACTCAATTACATTTTATTTTGTTCCTTGGCTCCTTTTAATATTTTAGTGTCTAGTTTTGCCTAATTGTAGATTTTCATCTTGTGGGTTACTTTTATGAGAGATTTGTATGACAAGGCATTTATTTATTATTGGATGCTTCATTAAAATTACTACAATTACAAAAAGGACTAAAGGACTGGTCGTTATGTTTGAAGTTTTTCTGGTTTATTGGTTTCATATTTTGATGACTTCAACTTATGTCTTGAAGTTTCATTTTTGACACAGATTTGGAATCTGATCTAAATTTCTGTTTTCTCTTGGTTGGATATTGGGACTCTGTTTGCTTTGAAACCATTTAAGTCTGGTTGCTATAAATGTTATTGGTAAATTTTTACCCTACTCAATTCATACATAATGTGCATTGTGCGGAACCAATAGTTGCTTTAATTGTAAATTTTGCTTCATGGATTTGATCTGCTAGATAGAAATTTATTAAATCTATTTGGTATAATTAGAATGAAATATATTCTATTATTTTGGGCTCAGTGCCTGATATTCTAATATGGTTGAGTTAAGGGTGATGTTAAATGATGGACTGTTCTCTAAGTTTGAGTATTGTTGTGGTTGGGTTTTCCTTGTCTGAAAGCTCTATATATATTCTCTGATGGGTTAAAACGTAGTATCTTGATTTGGACAAGATTTCTTCAAATACAGCATGGGAACTGATAATTATCGTTGGGTTTTGTCTCCAATTCGGACGTTGGGGTTATGTTTCTGATTTCTAACCTTGAGGGATAGCTATTTGAAGAAGATATTGGGATTTTAAGTTATCAGGAAAAGTTACTGTTGTTTCATGAATCCTTTGTGCTTGGGGACATAAACCATAAGTCATGAACTCAAAAAATTTTTGGTTGACTGGGTGGTTGTGAATTCTAGATTTAGGCATTCAGGAATTTAGGTAGTCTTTACTCTCATTTGTTCTAGTAAGTTGCAATTACTTATTTATTTATGAGAATTTCATTATGAATGGAACAAGAGTAATGGCCTTAATGTTATTATTGGAATTTGGAATGAGTGTGATTGGCAAAAAGGGCCTATGTTTACTTTTGGATTGTTCATGCTTATGAGTTATTTTTTCATTCCCCGTTGTAGAGGAGAATCCTAGTTATTATGGGTTGAAACCTTTAGATGCATTGAGTTATTAAAAGAGAAAGACTTTGGGTTAAAGTTACAAGGAATTATAATCTCAAAATCATTAAGGT
>JASKGM010068065.1:0-16562 GCA_034509205.1 Ceratonia siliqua
ATATGCTGAAATCCTTCCAAATGGTCTAGCTCGCTGGTTAAATATTAGATATAGTACATATATCTTACATTAGTGTCCATTGTAAGGCTTCTAGTTAATTCGAGTAATTAAAAATTAAATAGATATAGAAGATAATGTAATCTACATTCTCCATCATCAGATAAAGTGCTCCACATAAATAAATAAATAAAAGGTAAAGGGTAGTAACAGAAAACAATTTTCCTTTCTCCTCTTGGAGGTGGAGATATATAAAAAAAATCATTACCCACAATTTATGAATTTACAATAATATTTTATCAAATCTAATATATATATATATATATATATATATATATATATATATATTGGTGTTTTGGTAATAGAGCATAACACTTGTCACCATGACGTATATTAGACGATAATGAGACAAGATTGTAATTATATATAAAAATTTTCATTAATAAATTATTTATATATTTATAGGAGTGACTAATTTATATCCAAGTGGTACTATCAAATAGCTCAACTCCTCATCTTCATATACTTATCCATATCTTCAAAGTTAGGAAATTTCTTATGATTCAACTAAAAAAATTGATGTTTATTGGTATATCTGTTTACATACTTATTTTTGTTATAATTTTTTTAAATTTAATATGTTAGATTAATGAGATACTTACAGAAAATTCATAAAAAAAATATTTTATAAAAAAATATTAAATCAACTCTCTTATTTCCACACCCTTTTTATTCATATTTCATTCACATTCTCCTCTTTTCTCTCTTTCTCTCTTTTCTTGCCATCTCTTCTCTCTCTCTTCTCCCTCTCTTCTTTCTTTACTTTTTACTGGGAGGTGTGAATGACGTTGAGGTGTGAATTACGTTGATGTATGAAAATGTGAAAGTAAATTTTTTTAAAAACAAAAGCCAATGGATACATATAAGAAAATTTATATATTCTTAATTTGTAGTCAAAAGGAATATAATTAGGAATATTTTATTGTACAAAAGATGCATAGAGAACATAAACACAAGTGAGTCTCGTAAAAGCTGCAGCCGCATATCCATGGTTTAATTCATCCCATTAGTCAATTGGGTTTTGGATTTTTCTTAATTTCCCTTAATTCATTCTATTTTTTATTTTATAATAATTTGCTTTTCAATGATTATGATATGAATTATTATATCAAATTCCTAGGTACATGCTTGATCATTTGGTAAATTTTTGTTTAATGAAATGATAATCCTATGGAAAAAATTAAAATTTAAGCAAATAATGAATTCGCTTTTAATTTTAATTTTAATTTTTGATTCTAGATATATACCTTAATGGATTAATGTTAAAATTTAAAAAGAAAAACTAATATTTGTGTAATCCTAATGCAATGTGGGTTGCCAATGTAACAATATAATGATTCCAAAAGAAAAAATTTTAATCGTCAACAGTCAACACCACAAAGGCTATTAATATCAAACTGATTAGGAAGTACTCAAATTAAAAAAAAAAATCATATATTTTATTCAGGTTTCAGTTTGATTTTTATAATTAATTTTTTTAAGTTTTAATTATTTTTAATTTAGTTTTTATCATCACTCATTATTATTATTTTGTTAATTGATCTAAATTAATAAATTTATAAAGACCAAATAAAAAATTAAGTGAAACTATTGAGACTTTTTAATACTACTTAAGAGTCTTATAGTTACACTAGAATTTTAATTTTGTCCTCATATTTTTACTAAGTTTTAATTTGGTTCTTGTGATTTTATTAATTTAAAAATTAATTAACAAAGTAATAACATATATGATGGTAGAGATTAAATAAAAAATAATTAAAATTTGTAAGACTCAATTGCAACAAAAAAAATTATAAGAACCAAATCGAAAAAAAAAGTTATTAAGCGTGATGTAATTAATTTATACCAGATTTTAATTCTAATATTTTGTATTCTCATTTAATAAAATAAAAAAATCAGAGATGGGAAGCAGATACTTAATGTATAGCCGTTCACAATTTTTCTTATTTTTGTTGATGATGGGAATATACTCTTTGAGTTATCTTAAAAAATTTTCATTCATGTACTAAAGATTTTCCACAGCCCTTTCATTAATTAAGAATTCTCTCTATCTTTGAAAAAAAAATCAACAATAACAATAAAAAAGGCATGCAATACAAATGAATTATTTTATAAAATTTCATCAACTAAGCAAATAATAATTATTTCATTAACTTGTTTAATTAAACTAAATTTTAAACTTTTTAAACATGCCAAGATGCCATTACCAGCAGTACATAAACAAAAACTAATATCAAGTCAGATAACAATCCATCTACGACATCATTTAATTGTCAAACAAATTTTCAGGAAGCTTTACTTTCGTAGGAATATCAGTTTTATTCAATTAATATATATAACTATTTTCTCCTTATACTTTTATCTTTTATAATAATAAACTTAAATTTTTGTTTAAACGAAAAATAAAACAATATATATAAGTAAATACTAAATACCTGTGGAAAAATCATTTTAAATGAGGTTTTTGACTTGGGAGATTTGATGGAAGGAAAAGTCATCCATGCAGAGAGAAACGTATAAGAAATTAATTTGAATATGAGGAAGGAAACGAAAAATGAAGTCAGCATTATTTCATATATAGGTCTGTAATTCTAATAATGTTATACATAAATTATTACTATTACAGTTATATTTCAGCTTGATAAAAAATTGAATAAAATGAAATTTTCATAAAATATTCACTTAAAGTTGTTTCATTAATTTGTATCAGAAAAAAATATATTATAAATAATAATATTTCTTAGCCATCTCTCTGGTTCTAAGAACCTCATACAATGAGAATAAAGAATGTAAATTTTTTAAATAACCTCAATTTATAAAATATGTGTAAATTAAGCAAATTATAAATATATACATAAATATATCAAATGTGAGTTCTGATCTTAACTCTCAAACCTAACCTTAGCCGTAACCTTTGATCCCATACTTAGACCTAGCCTTCGCTCTCGGCTCTCAAATTTGACTAGGTCTCGACCCCAACTCCTACACTCGTTTCATGGCTCTTGGACCCAACATTAGTCATGACTCTCATACCTATAAACTTGGTTAACCTCGATCCAAATTCTCGAACTTGACCATGTACAACTCCCACACATGGTGTTGGCCTCAGCTCCTAAACTCGACCTTAGTCTCACTCCCAACTCTCTTAATCAAGTCCAAGTGTTCTGCTAGGGCTAGACTTGGGACATTACTATTGAGAAATTTGAAATTTGAAATTTCACTTAAAAGTGGGATATTTAAAATTCTAAAACTATTTCAAGATTAAATTACTTAAAAATTTTAAATTATTTAATTAGTTAACCAAACAAATTGTTTTGTGATAAAGTATTTAAAATACCATACATGAATCGTATATTAATATAATTATTAATGTGATTATATTTAATTGTAACATAACAAATTCAATTAGTCTTTTCTATGTAATTAGAAAGTAATTAATACTACTGAAATGAAATTAAAATTCCTCAACAGTTGTACTTAATATATAAATATTGTTGTGCACTAATTAATTAACATTCATGCATGTCACAAATACTTCTTTGGTTCACACCACTTTAGGGTTCAAGTAATATTCATGTCAACTTAGTGGGCTGGTCAATGCATATATGCTCAAATGAATCCATGTATTTGTGCTGCTTGAGAATTTCAAAGTCAGAAAAGTTTCAAATCTGGGGAAAAAGAATCAAAAAAAGATTGTTTTAGCAACCATTTGGTATATGTCAAACGAATCCTCAATTAAATTGTTAAAAAATTAAGCCAAAAAGTGCTTTTTATGTGTTGATTTTATATCAAGCCAAAGAACAAAGAAATTAGAGGTTGACCTTCAACTAATTATAGAATCATTGGGGTTGATTCAATGCATAATTACAGTGGGCAAGACCACGGATTAAATGATAAAAGATAAATATTTTTCATTTGAGAAAGAGTCAAAGAAATCAAGATTCTCTGTTTGCTAAGAAAAAATAAGTATAATATTTAACTCTTAATTTGTATTATTTGCAAAAGAAAAAATAATAAGAGTGAAGATATCATTTACTAATCACAGTGAAATCATTAAAAATTAAGTATAATATTTAACTCTTAAATCAAATAAAATACTTTATGGTTATTAAGTCTCCCTTAATATTTAATTATTCAAATAAAAATAAAAGTAATAAATTAATATAATAATAAAACTATAGAAGCCATTTTTTCCATTCAAAAGTTTGTTTTATAATATATAAAATTGGTTTGGACCTCTTAATATTTATTAAAATTCGAATTTTCAACACATGAAGCTTTGGTATATTGTTTGACCCTTTTGACTTTATTTTTTTTTCTTCTTAAAATCATTTCTTCATGATCAATATATTAATATAATTAATGTTGAATTTCACCTTCAATTCTTATTAATTTCCTTCTAATTTTGTATTTATGTAGAGTGGGGCTATGGGGGAGGAATTGAAGGGGAATGAATGGTGCCTAATTGAAGAAAATTGCCCACTGCCTAAAAGGGTAAGAGAGTTCACTAACCAAATAAATTAATACTTCAAATTTATTTACATTATTTGAATTTCAAACCTTAATCAAAAGCATATATATGATATGATACATAGAACTCTAAAACCATGTACAATCAATCTTAAAGTCTAATTGATTAATCAATTACTTCTAAAGCAACAATCAAAATAAAAAAACAAGTGAGCAATCAAATGATGAATTGGATTTGGTGTAAACTAATATATAAACGGGACCAAAGGCCCCCACCCATAATCTCTTGTTCACACCGACTTGAATAATTACTACTCTTTTAAATGGATTTTCTTTCTAGAAATTCAAAAAGTGTTTGATCATAGTGTGTAACGAGATTTAATATTTTTTAAAAGGTTAATTATGTTTACTTTTCATCTTAAGATTTGACAATTTAATACTTAATACTCTTTTTGTTTATAAAATAAAATATAAATATTTTATAGATATGTGAATAATATAATTCATTCTTCTAATATATTAATGTTAAAAATAAATTGGTATATTTATATTTTTAAATGTCATTTAAAAAAATATCGGGTATTATATTTAAATTTTTTTAAATATATAAAATAATTCGTCAGTTTGGAACATCAATTAGTCTAAAACCACACGAGACTTTAAAAAAAAATTGATAAAAAATTATTAAATTTTTTTTAATTTTAATTAAGAAATTCAATTAAATTTTTTTGCAGGATGAAAACTTACAAAGCAACAATGCAAATTAAAAAAGTGAGCACTTAATCAAATCATGAAATGGATTTGGTGTAAACTAATAAAAATGGAACTAAATGCCCCCACCCATAATCTTGAATAATTACTACCCTTTTAAATGAATTTTCTTTCTAAAAATTCAAAAAGTGTTATTTCATCCAAAAAAATTTAATTTATTTATCTGTCTCGTCTCATAAGATTTAATAATTTTTTGGGTTAAATTAATTTTACTTTAAATAAGTACAATTCTTAATATCCTTATTAATTATTTTTAAAATAACATTCTATTCTTTTACATATATATGAATATATCAATGTATTGTTTTTCAGTATCCCACCAAATTAGCATTAAAAGTAAATTAATATATTTATACATTTATAAAAAAATCTAATATCATTTTAGAAATAAAAAAGTACTCAATTTACATTACTAAACTTCACAAAAAGTAAAAATAATTTATTTATTCTTTAATATTATTTTGAAACATCAATTAGTATAAAATTATACAAGACATTAAAAAAAATAAATTTTATAAAAATTAAAAATAATTAGTTTAAAATTTTTTCAATTTTAATTATGAAATTTATTAAAATTTATTTATATTTGTTGCAAATTGAAAACTTGTAACATTTCTTTTTTTTTTAAAAAAAAAAGTGTGTGGGAATGGTTTTACTGAGTGAGTGGTGCTGTGGTGGCAAAAGTCAAAAGGACTGGTGGCTGCAGCTCAGTAAATTATTTTCATACCCTGCCAACACGTGGGCAGCTGAGACTTGCATTTTCAGACACAAGCACTTACGTAAGCAAGCACATATATATAGAGACGCTTTTCTTTCGTTACTTTTTTTTTTTGCCTTTTTTTATAATCAAATTAATCTTTCATTATTAAGATCGTCACCATTCAACCATAATGCATGTGCCTTCAAAAAAGTGCATTGAAATTTGTAAATACAAAAAAAAAAATAATACATCTTGACCATCAATACATAATATACGACCACAATATAATTATACTGTATATAATTAATGCGTTACTGTATAGGATCCAATTCCATCTTACATTGAGTTAAAAAATAAACTAAACCTTATGAAAATATCTTGTTTTCCCACTTCCCCTTTTACTTTATTGTTTCAAAAATTATTTTCTAAATACTTTATATCCATCTTACAAGAATTTACTAGTTATATAAAGGTCATTTACTGATTTATGTTGTTGTATTGCGTTAAAGTTGCTAATTATTTATTAATGAGAATTTAACTTAATCAATCATATTAGAATTATTTTCAAAATTAAAAAGTACAAATTTAAATTCTAACTGAAACTAAATGAACAAAAAAACATTGCTAATTATTTTTCATTATATATCTAATCATTTTTAGGTCAAGTGATCTTCTTATACTTAACATCAAAAGAAGTGTCTCCAGACCAACAGGTTATTGACAAATCGTAATAGTTAATCAGAATAATTCTTTTGCCTTAAGAGATAGGTAGTGGGAATGATATAGCCAACTTACTAAGTACTTAACATGTTTGTTAAAAGCAGTTTAATTAAAACTAAAGTATATAGTGTCGTATTTGATAAGTTAAAGAAAATCGTATCATGATAAATTTAACTTTCTATTTGTATTAAATCAAATAAATCTGTGTTGTATCCAGTTTAAAAAGCTATGAATATATAATGTCCTTTATAAATCAATATAGTAATTAAGTTTGATTCAGAAATCTACATGCCAAATTTTATGGTATGTTATGATAATTATTTAAAAGTTTATTATCATATAAAATATTGAGATATTATGAAATAATATTATCTTTTTTGTTAATTTTGCTCCAATTGACGACTAGGGTTTAATCTGTAACCCCTCAACTTTGGAGACAATTCTAATATGATTGAGCTATAAGGTTATTGATACTTGAGATAACATCATTTTGAGTGATATAAAATATGGTAAATTATTATATTTCTTAAAATTTAGTAATATAACATTGGACACTCATTTTATTTCTAAAATAATACTTATCTTCTTTATAAAAATACGAAGAGACTAATTTATCTTTAATACTAATGTAATATGTGAATAAGAAATAAGAATAATTTGATTTAAATATAATACTTTTAAATATTATAATATCTTATATATTTTGATATCTTATATAATATGTAATATCTTAAGATATTATAATATATAATATAACAGCATATTACACTGCCCTTAACCACACAAAAGTGATGATAAATACCATTACGTTCGATATTGACAAAAAAAATGATAAATTAATAAGGGGTCTAGATGTTTTATAATTGCTATAATTGTAAGATAGAAAAAGACACAAAATTTATCCTTTTCTTATTTATAGGTCATATATGCTATAATTAACTGCAAAACTTAACAAATAGTAACAACTGTTGAAAGGCTTTCGGATATATATACCCTTTGGCAAAAAAAAAAAAAAATAATTAAAACATTTGTTTAAAATAGAAGAAATGTAATACTATATTTCAAAATGGTATCTTATGATATTTTTTAAAATCTTAAATTATTCTAAAATATAATATCTATTCTATCTTACAATAGCAATTATACTATATATATATATATATATATATGAATGAGATTGAAGGTTAGATAATTGTATCAAATTTGTCACTATCATTTCTATATTACTTTCAATTTAAAAAAAAATAGTGAACAGTTAACTAATATTATTCTTATATTACATTTTTAATTTTTTTTAAAAAATAGTAGGTAGTTAAAGTTTTAAAATTTTAAATAATTAAATTTATTTAAAAATAAATTAATATGCATGTTAATATATGTGAAGATACTAATATTATACTGATAACATGGTAAAATTATCACTATATTTATTCTTTTTTTTACTTCTTCTAAGTGCAGGATAATCCCAAAAGTTGAGGGTTTTTTTTCTACCAATTGGGGCAATCATAGAAAAGATGGAATCCATTATTTCTTTATCCATTTCTATTTAATTTAATATGTTTTTCTATACCTAGTATCAATACAATTTCTTATTTCAAGGTTAAATGCTTAGAAATAAAAAGAAAAAAATCGTGGTTGGGACGGTTATAGTAGCAAAAGCTAGCCATTGAAATTTTTATTTTATACATTAGAATAATCCGTTTTATTAATTGAACTAACATTGACTTAATTGTCAGAGTCTTTATCAGAATTTCAACTCTAGCTAAGAATTAACTCCCGTGTTTCTTACGCTAATTCTTTCTTCACCTCGGTGTAAAACTAATCTCTAGTCACCAAAAATCAAAGAAGAATGAGATTGATTCATTGAAATTGGGGCAAAGTCCAAAAACTATGAGATGGTAATAAAGCAAACCCAGCAAGGAACAAAGAAAGTTATTTTTTGACGACATCTCGTATAGTGGTGCATGCATGTCAGTTGGATTAATGAATATGAAGGAAGATCAACCTTTGTGTTCTGCAAATGTTATTTTGACTCTAAGTTAATATCCACTGTGTGTTCTCTTTATGCATGTCCCTGTCCCTGTCTCTGTCGCTGTAGCAGCCATAAAGGCAACTCGAAAAAACCCCATAACAACGACGACCCACCCCACTACAATTTCCCACGCGCAAAATAGACTCCACAACTTTACTACGTCTTTGTTTCATCACCATCATCATCTCAAGTGCTCTTTAGATCATTCATAATAACTGTTTAACTGCTGAATATATGAATGTCTAAGTATCTCTTTGAGATCAGGATTTGATTGCCAACGTGATTCTTTTAATATCATCTTGATCATCTATTCACTTTGGATGATTAATATTTTTTTTTTTATCACTTCAAACTCCCGAAGTCACATTTTGACTGTTTAAAGTGAATGGAAGGGCAGAAAAGTGCTAAAAGAATCAATTATGTTAAGTACGAACATGACCAAATCTGGATACACTTTTTGAGATGATCTTTATTAGATGATTTACCTTTATTTTAAGGATATTAAGAATTCTGTCACGTCTTCTCGGGACTTAGTTGCTTACTTGCTTACAAATTATTATTCAACAGACAAAATCATAGCCATATTGGTCAATCAAAAATTAACTTAAGCACATGCATATATTCTTTAATTTTCGTCTAATTTGAATGAAAAAGATATTCAAACTTCCAATGCCTAAACTAGAAAGAAAAATCTAGAAACTTCAATTCTGACTTGGAAAAACGTATCACACTTAATTTGTATAAATCTTAGTCGCATATCTCTTTAAAATAGAGAGGATTCGAATCCATAATGTAGATAGTTTTAAAAAAAATTTAAAAGTAAATTGGACCAAATAAATTATAAATATAAATATAAATATTTTAAAAATAAATTATGCTAAAAAATATACTGATATATTTACATGTCTATTCATAATTTACTTAATTAATCTAAAACTTTTTGGTTGTTCTAAGTCAAAACATTTGAGAAAGGGAAGAAAAGGTTGTAATAATAAAAAAATATTACACGAATGGTTGTCCTCAACTAGAGAAAAGTTGCTCAAATGGCTAATATAAAATTCTAATTAACCCACAAGGCAAAGAACCATATTTTAAAGTATTATTCTTATACTAGGTGGATGGCTTTGTTGATACTAGCAATGCATCATTAGCAACCCAAAATAATAATTTTCCACTTAAAAATAGTATAATATAATATATATGAGGATATATATTCAAAAGTGATATGTCTAGGAAGAAAGATAATTGACCTGCATCAATGGGTTTTGAAAGAATTAAATGAATCTACGCCCAACTTTGGTAAGAGTCCTCTTCATGTTGTGTTCCTTTCACAATATAATATTGTAAATAAACTTTGGTAAGATTCTTCATATTTTAATTAATTAATCAATCAATTTTCTTGATTCAGTCAAAAAACAGGTAACTAAAAAATTCACTAGATTAATTCTTGTGGTCTAATTTAAAAAAAAGGTAAATTATTTTTATTTTCTTTGAGATTTAGTAATATAATACTCCATAAGCTTGTTTGTGAAATGACATTTGATTTTTGTATGAAAGTACAAACATACCAATTTATTCTTATTTATCAGTTTCCTACCATATTGGTATTAAAAGTAAAATGGCATATTCACATATTTATAAAAGAGTTAAATATTATTTTAAAAAATAAAAGAATGTTGAGTTTTATATTATTAGAGCTAAAAATAATTTATCAATTGATAAGGTTAAAAGAGTCGTGACTATGCACCTACACTTTAGAAAAAGCCAATCTAGGATGTACTATGAAAATATTTATAGTATTATCGTAGTAAAATATTATTATCATTTATATATAATTTATTTTTAAATTATAGTTAAGTTAGTTGTTAAAATTTTTAAAAAAAATTACTTATGTGTTAAGATATTTATGAAAGTAATATTCAATTTTTTAACATTACATAGCACAAAACTTTCTAGTACTTCAAAAAGAAAAATATAAAGTATATAACAATAACAAAATATAACGGTTTAATTCTTTTTTTGGTGGCTCCGAAATTTTTATAATATAAACAACTTATGGAACTATGAAAATCAAGGCGATTTTATATAAATATATAAATTTGAAAAAAAATTAACTCCTTTGCTTTAATCACCTATATAAGTGCACTTTTATTAAATTTACAACTACTTCAATCAAATCCATTTTGTAGAATGCAATTTTTTTAATATATGCATTATGTATTGTCTTAGTTTTTTTTAATTTTTTCTAATAATGCTATTTACATAAATGTCATTCACAAATTTTTAAGGTGATTACATTTAAATTCAAATGGTTTCACTTAATTTTTTTTATTAAATTTATAACAACTTCAATCATTTGTGAAAAATTTTAATTGAAGTTTGTGTTACTAGGGCTTCTTTTTTTTGTTTTTTGGGTGTGGAATTGATTTTGAATTAAATAAACTATTTTGTAGAATGTAATCATGGCCCATCTAGACCTTTTTAAGCACCACTCATTCGGCTTGGTCAGCCCAATCTAACCCGGTTTGTCTTCGTAGCGGCATAGCCACGTCGTTATTTGTATTGAATTCATTTTCAAGTTAGATGAGTTGTGAGAGGATTTGGTTTGTGGAGAAATTCTTAAATAAATTTGATATATAAAAAAAATGCATACCAACTTCACAAATGAACACATAAATTAGGCCTGCAAATGCACAAACAGTTGGAGTTCAGCTCAATTGGGTTTATTTATAATTGAACGAATTTGAATATAATATAAAATTTATTTAATTAAACAAGTCAAGTTTAAAAATTGATGTTTAACTCATTTATCCAGTAAACAGCTTGTTTAAATGAGCTTTTATATATATATATATATAAAAATTAAAAGCTTATATAAGTTCATTAAGTTTATTTTAAACTTATTAAATTTATTAAATTTGTTTATTAAATTCAAATAAATACATTTAGTCCATTTAGTATATTTATAAATATAAATGAGCCGAGTTTGGACCATTTGTCTATTTTATGAGCTGATCCCGAACATATTATAACTAAGTTCAACTAGTTTATACCCTAACATAAATATATCAAAGGTAAAACTCATCTTTTATATTTTTACATATCTATTTATAATTGATTTTACTTCTACATTTTTATATACTAAGTGGAATTTTTCTTTATTTGTCTTCGTCTTTCAAAGAATGTGCAATTAATTAATACCAAATTACGTAATTTTCTCTCTCCAACTACTTGTATTTAAATTCTGGATTTATTTATTGTTTGAATCATAATACCAAACTACGTTAAATTCTATCTCAATGTTCTCTCCCCAACTACTTTGATTTAAGCTCTAGATTCATTTATTGTTTGAATCATCTATTGATTTCTACTGTACACAACAATGTTAGAGTTTCTTGTTTTCTTTTTTATTATGGTATTTAGATCAATTTGTGCACATTTTAATTAATTCACTTCTCTAATTTAATCAAATATTAGAGCATTTTTAACACAACATAAACAAGTATCCTTGTATTGAATATGAACATTTTCTTTCTAATGAAAAGAAACAAAAGACACTTAAACCAAGCACCCTACCATTGCTAACTTCTAAGGGCCACTATTGAACATGAATTCGAACAACAAAGTTCTTTAACAATCTTTGGAGGTATATCTATCTTCACAATAAGATATGAAGAACTGTGAAGAACTGTGCTATGTTTCAATGAGCCAGATCTAGGATCATCAAATTACATTCTTTTACACCTTTTGAAGATTTAGTTACAAGTAATTTTGAATGCAGGTTTGATGATAGGAAAGAACCACTTAGCTGTTTGGTTAAAATTTTCCAAGAAATGGATTTGTTTTAATCTTCCATCATTTTCCTTCAGTAGCAATGGATGAAATAATAAATGAACCTCGCCCTTCTTTGCTACAAGGACGTCACAAATCACAACCAAGGCCAAGACACAGACCAAAAAATTAGTGACTGACCCTCCCAAAGAAGTGCTCTAGCTGCATGCACCCCCGAGACTGTAAACTACTAGCTTTAGGTCCATATTTCATCCTTTTTGCACCTACTGGATTCTCCTTACTATCCTGTAAATGAACACAAGCTCGATCAGTTTATACAATGTGAATAAACTAAATGTTGCAAATATGCCCTTAGCATACATGACTGATGGAAAAAAGGGGTAAGAAACCTTTCATCAAACTTTTGGTGAGTGCAGTACATCACAAAAAGAATATTCTATGGGAAAAATAAAATAGAATTAAAAAAAAAAAGAACTCTCTTTTCAAAATCTACAATGACATGAGCATAATTTTGCATTGGTTACAAAAACTGAATGGCAACCAGCATATTCACTGGTTAAAAGTAGTGTTATCAAGATCATCAAACCAATAAAGAATTCAACTGAAGTAATGAACCCACCGGGAAGGTTTGGTTTGGAGATCTCAGAACTTTAATTCTACCACCTCTACCATCAGCCCCAACAGCTATCAAATCACCATTACTTGAACCTTTTGCAGAGACTGATTCCTTGTGTCCACGCTTGCACCATTTGCCCAAGTATCTATTTGTTCCATCGGGACCAAGTAATCCACCAGAAAAACAGATGTCACCTGGAAGTCAAGAACAAGAAAGAAGGAAATTTCAGCTTTTGACTTTTCTTTCACAATTTCACAAAATCCACGTATTTAAAATATTTAAAAAATAAAAACTGTAAATCAACTAGCAGCATACCTGAACTGGAAAGAGCTAATGGCGAAGGATACTCTTTTCTAATGTTAATCATGGGTTGAACTTGTTTCACATTATCCAATATCATCACATCATCATCCATAGTACCAGTAGCAATGTTACCCAATTCATTGTCAATATCAATTCTTGAAGACTCAGCCAAGTTATATACTCCTTGCATTACTGTTTCTCTCTTTAAACCAGAAGCTGCCTCTGACTTTGATAGAGTGGGCTTCCTAAGAGCAATAGTATCACTGTCTTGGTCTTTACAGTTGTATTTTGCAAGTCCAGGCAAAGGTTTAGTAAATTCTGAAGCATCTTCATCAATTGAGATGCAATCTCTCTCTCCATTGAGAGACTCGGTAGCTATACTTTCTTTACTGAAATTCAAATCTTCATTTTCAGTAACATTAAAGTTCTCTATCTTTGCAGATTGCGATAATTTATTGGTGATGTTCACAGATGGATCCATTCTAGATAAAGGTGCCAAAACTTGTTTCCCTTGCTCTTTTGATGAAACTTTACCAGCTGACAACAGATCAGAATTAGACTTGTTTTTGTTTTCAAGATTCTTTGAACAAATTGTTTTCTTCGAAATTTTCAGAGACCTTAGGATTTCATTCTCTTTTACTTCAGCAGCTGTCTCCAGTTCTTGCACCCTTGCCTAAAAATGGCCACATAAGTCTTAACAGTTAATGGTCCACAAAGAACGTCTACCAATTTGATTATCAGCATCATGTGCTTACCTTCAGTTTTTTCATTTTCTCTTTAGCCTTCTCAAGCTTTTTACTGTAACGAGCCTCCCCTCTTCCGAGAAGATTGCACTTAGCCATCAATTCTTTGTAACTCCTATTAAAATAGTGCAGTTACAAGTTATATTACACGGCATGGCATAAAAGTTAACCATATACTATTTAGTACATACTGATTTTACCCCTATAATATCCAAAATAATATGATAAAAAGACAAAGACCCACACAAACCATCTTTATTATTGTCAAACCAATACAGTAAATTTAAAATACAAGAGTTTGATACAGACCCTAAACAATTTTTTCTCCATCTAAATGTTTAGCCAAAAAACAAATTGAGATTTAGAGTATAAACCTGTTCCGCATGACCAAAGATCTTCTCAATGTGTCTATTGTATCTTTACTGTTAGCCCCATTACCCAAAGTGGCAAGCTTCAAAACTTCCTCGTCGTCAAGGTTCAGATCTGACACTCTACATTGCAGGCCATAAACCAAATCAGCAAGAAGAGGAAAAGAAACAGACAAATATATCATTGTTAAGAATTATTATGTGTTTCCTTATGCTATTAGGTAACATATGTTGCCCAAATGGGCTTGGGTCTTTAATACAATGTGTAACCTAATATTTCAATATAAATAGACATACAAGAAACCTGGCGGTGGACAAGTCAGTAATCCCTTTCCCTCATATTTTTCTCTCTTACTTTGTTACATGGTATCAGCGCCATTCCAATTTTATTTTGAACCCTAATTTTTATTTCTCTTAAATTCCTTCTTCTTTTTCAAATTTCCTTACCTTCCTCGGCTGAGAACCTATTTTCAGTAGATCAATCATTTTGAGTTCCAACATCCCTTTTCCGGCAATTGTCTTGGTGGTGTGGTCCGAAGGACCACCTCGATGGTTCTGTAAGGGCATGTTCGTGCTCGGTAGTGGTTCTGAAGCTATCGTGATGGGTGTTCCAGCGTGGTGGTGGCTATGTAGGGTGGTGCCAGCGATTGAACCACTTTTCCAGTACGATAACTG
Source organism: Ceratonia siliqua (assembly GCA_034509205.1). NCBI lineage: Eukaryota > Viridiplantae > Streptophyta > Magnoliopsida > Fabales > Fabaceae > Ceratonia > Ceratonia siliqua. The sequence goes on from JASKGM010068065.1 coordinate 15,248, forward strand.
ATGGTGGGTCGTCAAACGACGACCGACGAGTCTGGGTGGCACTTTTTTGCGTCTTGGCTAGCGCATGAGTGACGCTATTGCATGCATGTTGGTGGTTGTTTGCCTTATAGGCTGTCGACGACGAGTTCTGCACCACTGGTGGTCCTGATCTCCAGCGACTAGTGCCGGCAACTGCTCAAGTGTGGTTGTTTTATGCTTTCAATGGCTATTTTGTGGCCCTCCCTCTAGTTTTGTACTTATTTTGCTTTGTATTTGTTGGTTACTCCTACCTTATTTATTATTAATGTTGTTTTAGTCTCTTATATTCCATTGTATGATGGAACTCATGGATGAGACCTTTGAAAAAAGGCTAAGCATTTTGAAATTCATCAAACTACTTCGAGTGGTGGTGAAAGTAAATGGTTTATTAAACTAATCCCAACACCCCCTAAAATTATATATAAAAAATTAGAAGGCTATCGGAATTATCCTCGGTGGTGAAAAGTTGTTGAGATGTTTATGTATGGGGTCGAAATGGAAGATCAACTTACCCAGGATATTCCATAGGATGAGACTGTCCAACAAAAGTGGATCAGAGATGACAAGTGCTTGTATGGCTTGATCAAGCAAACTTTGGATGTCTGGGTAGAGGACATCATTACCTGGACATCACTACTCATTGTGGCATGATCAAGGATCTTTGGGAATACCTTGCTTTTTTGTATTCTGAGAAGGCAGATCTGTCTTGAACTTATGAGATTGTTTAGGAAGTTTACAAGGCTTATTAGAAGGAGATGTCGTTATCTAATCATCACTCAGTTCAAGAAAGTTTCTGAGGAGCTGAATACTTTACTCCCAATTACCAGTGATGTTCAGGAGATGCGTGAACGTGAGCAATTAATTGTCATGTGTTTTCTTACTACTTTGCGTGATGAGTATGGCGCAGCTCGGTCCCAAATTCTTACTGGTTTAGAAAAACTTAAGTTGCAGGATGAGTATTTTCATCTACTACGGACGAACCGGGAATCATCTAAACATGTGTTTAGTTTGGGAGAAACGTCTGCTTTTGTTGGAACTGGCAATCGAGGTGGTCGTGGTAATTCCCGGGGAGGCCGAATTGGAGGTAGAGATTTTAGTGATTCTCGTGTCTCTTGTTATTATTATAAGGAGCCAGTTCCAACAAAAGCAGACATTTCTCCCGGACTAAACACATGTTTAGATGATTCCCGGTTCGTCCGTAGTAGATGAAAATACTCATCATGCAACTTAAGTTTTCTTACTAGTCTGCGTGATGAGTATGGCACGGCTTGGTTCCAAATTCTTACTGGTTTAGACA